>OMLF01044165.1:0-10129 GCA_900302615.1 Holocentrus rufus
GGGGGGCGTTCTAATCCGACGCTTTTGGGGAGGGGTGGTTGTAGGTTGTAGCCTACACACACACACACATACACACATATACACACACACACACACACATCTACAAATGTGTGCAAATCCGTGCACTCATACGCACAACCGAACAGACACCTGTACTCTCTTTCCTTGCTTCATTCCTAAGACTCTCCTCCACACACACAAACACACACACACACACACACACACCGTTAGGTCCCCTCTGGTCTGTTTGAAGTTTGTAACAGTCCTTTGGTCCCGTCACCAGAGACCAAATTGAATAAAAACCCTGTTTAGTAGAACCAGGCCTGCTTCATACTCTCCATATAGAAACTCCGCAGGCGTGATATCATCTGCACACACACACACGCCAACGCATACACACACACACGCTCTTATGTGGATGGGTCCGTAGGGCTGGGCGGTCTGCTTGTGTTCCATGGCGTTACTCCATAATCCGTGTGTCTGTGTGTGCGTGGGTGTGTGTGTGTTTTCTGCGAGCTCCCTCCATCATGCAGGCAGTTTGTAGTCCAAAGCTGCTAGCTGCTCTGTACACCGTCTATTTTTAGTCCACTCTTTGTTTCAGCAATCAGTCACTGACGATATTGGTCCATTGATACGTTACATTTATCTTTGTACATGATACATACAGTCCAGTCCAATTTTTACCGTGTATATGGCCATCTAGCATACGTAAGAAAAATTATAGGCAAAAAAAACAAAGGATATCAAAGAGTGAACAAAAAAGTAATGATCGTCATGAGTCAAGTGTCTGAAGAGGGGGAAAAAAAACATCGAGCGGCGCAAGGCAGCACCATGTAAACGACCTCCGGTGCCAAAGGAAACGAAAAGTGCTTGCGTTCGAATTCGATTTCCAAACTGTGGAATGTTTCGAGAACGTTCGTCTTTGCAGCGTGGCTCGCGGCGCGCTCGCGCATCGCCTCCGCTGTGCGGTTGTCGCCTCACAATCGGAAACTCAAATCACAATCGTCTGTGTCCTTTCTTTTGAAGTTGGCGGTGGCGATGCCTGCCGTGGTTTCGTGTTCACCGTAGAGAGAAGACAGAGCTGTTATGTCTATGGGGTTTGGGGAACGGTTTTACCCTTCAGGAACTCTACAGGTGTCCGATACTGGAGTTGGACCGGTTGGATGGTTTTGGTTGAACCGTAGAGGAATCATTTGGAAAACCCACACCGTCCTTGGTTTATTCCATGTGCATTTATGTGTCTGACTCATTTATTTGCTGATCCGCCGTGGTTTTTCCAGCGGATCGGGTTAACTGCTGATTCGGATTCATTGACCGTTGCTTGTTGTCGTCATTCAGAAAGAGCCAGGAAGTAAAGATATCCACGCTGTACCCTTGTACTCCGAGCATTTGCACATCCCTGTTCTTCCACCCATCCATCCATCCACCCATCCATCCATCCATCCATCCTTTTTGCCTCCACACTGAACAAATCCCCTGCGACCACCCGGAGAGAATACCGTGCAGTGTTGAAGCATCACTTCAGAACTTACACCTTCCATGAGGAAAAATATAGTGAGAACGACTTTGCTCTCCGCGGATTTCTTACTTGCCTAGAGGGACCAGATTGACAGGGAACAATTGCGCTCCAACAAAAAATACAGAGGGACCATTCTGTCCAGATGTGTGGTCCAATATGATTGGACGGTGCAAATGGTCAATCAATGGTTGGAGAGATCCGGTTGGACAGACGCCCTGGTCCCTGGTGGTTGGCTTTAGATTAATTGGTTGGACGGTCGGTAGCTTTGTCAACAACAAACGGATCTGCTTAGCTTTTCTGTTAAGGCTCCGTCCGTTCATTGGTCATTGGGTTTGCTGTTCCCGGTCGCCGTCTCTCCTCCCTCTGCGGCCGTCGCCGTGGTGGTTGCAGAGGAAAATTCAGTGACGCGGCGGGCCAGAGGGTTTGTGCTTTTGAGGAGCTCCATGGCGGAGACCCGGGCCCCTCCACTGGAAGACTTGCTACCTTTCTTCTGGAGCAGGGCCATGAAGTTCTCGTTGCGGGAGCTCGACCTCTGGCTGCTGCCCAGGGTCAGAGCTCGGAGGTCGCCGCCGCTGGTGCTGTGCTTGACCGGGGACACCAGGCTCTGACGGCTGCCGAAGGAGTCCGATGGCTCCTTGCGACCCAGAACTTTCCGCTTGGACCTAAGAGCAGAGAAGACAAAAGCCGGAATGAGACAAAGAAAGACAAAAACAGGGTCGAGGGGGTACATTTAAATCCCCAAGATTACAAGCAGTTCTTCTGTAGAATATCACATTTACTCCTCAAACCAGGTGAGTCATATTTAAATTGCCTGTCTCATTTTTTAGACAGAAAAAAACAAAAAACTAAAAGGTCTAGCAACAGAAGGGACTCTGTCCTTTCTTCTCGGAGATGAAAACATTGACTCCTGTTCTTCCTTTTCCCCTCCTCACCCTTTCTTCTTTTTCCCTTTCATGCTATTTTCAGCATCGTGCAAGGTAAAATCACGAACACTTGTTGCTTGGAGACTAGCTTTTCTTGTAATTGTAACAGCATGTGTGCATGCGTGCGAGCGTCTGCATGTGTGTGTGTGTGTCTGTGAGATTATGAAAAAAGGACGGAATAAGAGGCGCCTGTCATGCAGTAACCCACTGTACATGCAGTCGTTGCTAGGGAACCTTACGCTCCGCTCGCCTCATACCTTTTCAACCAGACAATGCATCTTTCCTCACATGCTTTCGGTTATAAAAAGCCAACAGGCGAGCTCAGTGTGAGGTGAACATTGTGTCATGAACAAGTTTTTACTTGTAACAGGTGAAACAGAGATGCACGTGATGGTTTTGTGCTTTTCAAAGACCTACTGTGGAAATACGTGCACTTCAATGACATTAACATGCGTTGTAAACATGTTCTGTATATCGAGAATGTGAACTGTGTGTGTGTGTGTGTGTGTGTGTGTGTGTGTTCACGTTCAAACCTGTGTATGATAGTAAACAGGTCCTCAGTGGTGTGTGTGGTTGGCGTGTTGGCCAGTAAGTCATCATCTGTTTCCTCGGCGATGTGGAGTACTGTCCTCTCATTGGATGCTGAGCTGGTCTCTTCGACTACATCATCTGAAAAAAATAAACAAAACCAAAAACTTAATTTTAATTTAATTTCTTAATTAATTTTTAAATCATTTAAATTTAATTTTTTACTTATTATTTTAACTTACATAATTCTTTCAACCTTTCGTTGTGATTTTTAATTATTTTTTAATTATTTGAGCTTGTCTACTCCACTGCATTATCTGAAGCAGACAGAAAGAATATTTATACAGTATATTTGAATTTAAGTTGAATTTATTTTTAGTTTTTATATTATTTTTGATTATTTTTATTTTTTAATTATTAACTTAACTTTAAGTTCTATTTAAATTATTTGTATAAACATTTAACAAACCCATTAGTTTTTTTTTGCAACTCTGCCTTACTGTGTACATTGTTTCTGTCATGTCTGTCAGTGCTAATTAATGTACGAGTAAATAATTCAGACACACACTAAAAAATCCATTTGTAGGATTTTCTCAATATTTTGATGCTTAACACAGTTGCGACAATGCATTCTAATAATATAAATTAAACCTACAAAAATGTTGCTGTTAGTCTTACAAACAGTGTGTCCCAGAAACATTATGAGCTACCCTGCGCTTTGATTTGCTCCAACTTCAGAGCAGTTGGGTTTGATTTGCTGCAAAACCTGAGAAATCTCTCATGGCAGACTGATGAAGTTATGCATCAAAGCAGCAGGGAGGGAAAGTAATCAAATGCAGCAGCTCTGACAAGCTGCCATTAAAAGCAAGTGTATAAAATGAAAAAGAGAGATTAGAAGTTCGGAGTTCCTCAGTCCCTGTCAAAGCTGGCCCTAGATCAAATAGTTTTTTGAAAATAAGCATTAGCATTTGTTTTAACCTACTTGGAGCGCCAGATTGGAAGAGTTTAACTATATCAGATAGTGTCAAAAAAGTTGTAAATCACAGTAACGGACACTACATTTGCTTTCAGCAGGGCTCATACACCTTATAACAATGGTTTTCAAGGACTTTTTTTTGACCAAGGTGTCAACAAAAAGATTAAGTTTTTATACCATTCCTCTCCACAGTCCTACCTGCTCCAATCCCAGTGCTTGCCATCTTCCCTTCTAGCTCCGTGAGAGACGAATCCTGGAGGGACGACTGAAGCGATGAATCTTTTGAACTCTCCTCGTCTGTTCCCAAGTGGTTCTCCTCTCTCTCAAGACTTTCCGGAGCACTGGGAGCGCTGGGGATGTCTTCTGGCGGGCACATTCCCACCGGAGACCGCAGACCCACGGGACTGTCTGTCTGCGGCGTCTGCCGCTCTGCGCTGCCGTTGGTGGAGGAGTGAACCGACGAGGGGAGGAGCAGGACGTTCGGCTTCTTGGGGACTGGAGGTGGAACCTGGAGAGGAATGAGAGAGTGATTTTAACAGCGTACCAAATGTGATGTGATCCAATATCACCAAACTACAAGCACAGGGATGACAAGATTCTATATTTTAGTGCAGCACTTGGGTTTTCTCAAGTTTAAGTCAAGGTAACGATTTGGGCTTACTTAAAATAATTTGCTGGCTTCAATGCCATTTTCAGCTTTGTCTAAAACTGCGGTGGTTTTCCGCACGTGCAGCATGATGTATCTCAATCACTCAGGAAATCTGCTGTGTTGCTTTACAGCAGAAAACAGGCAGAGGGCGCTGTTCTTCCAGAGCAAACAGAGCTAACAGTTTCAGAGTTTGTGGCAGCTTCTGGCAGATGGTGGAAGGAGTGAAAGGCAGATGTAAAACAATCACTTCCAACATGTTCATCCGCTTCAATAAAATGAAAGAGAAAACAAACATGCAGACTTGTGCCAGGGAGGGGGCTCATGAGACAAAACTACAAAAAATAGCACCAAAAATACCAGTGGTGTGAGAATGATCCTTCCAATTGTCTCAACCATGGTCTCATTGGCTTGGGGTAATCATACCACAATTATATTTGCATTTGAAAATGAGACATGTAGCACCATGAATCCTGCTAAATCTGGGTTTGGTGTATACCATGTCACAAATGTGATAGCCATTCTGACAGGTGTGGGTATGAATGCAAAGCTTACTTCTGAAAATCACTAAGGGTATGTTAATTCTGTCACAAGTGGAGAATGTTTTTTTTAAGTACAGAGCAGTAAACATGCATAGCAATTTTCCAAATATGCACAGATATCAAATTAAAACCCCCTTTTGTTTATAGACTTCTACCTACTAATCTATAATCATTTACTGAAGGCAGAACACATCAGCCCTTTTCCCACAACCCCCTGTTGTATCTCTGCTTTTTAGAAAGTGCTAGTCTATTAAATGTAGACATCATAAAAATATTTTATGTCTTTATATAAGAGCAAATAATTAACCACTTAGTACTTAGGAATTTGCCTCTTTTCATTTCCATTTAGATTAGGTATTTAGCAAACACTCTTGTCCAGAAATGCAACAATAAGTGCAACAGTAGAATAAACTTAAATTACAAAATTACATTACAAGCAACCAACAGTAAAGCATACTAAGCTTAGAACTCAGAGCCCTGATAAGAAAATACAATTTCTGTCTTCCTAAAACGATGACTGATAAGCATTTATTCGGAGACGCCTGCCTCACCTTGGGTTTCTTCTTGTCCGACAGCTCAGCCAGACAGGAGATTGTCATCCTCGAGGGGAGGGTCTTGCTCTTGTCCTGAAGCTCTGGAGCCTCCTGGTTACTGCAGGGGGAGGGGAGGGAGCCTCCTTCCCCAAGACGGATCTCTGTGTCTGGGTCGAATTCAGGCTCCATCCCTGGGTCTTCCAGGAGAGGCTGGGGGTCTGGAAGAGGAGGGAGGTCGAACAGGGACTGGGAGTGAGGGAGGAAATCATAGGCAGTTTGTAGGGTGGAGGAGGAATTTGGGTCATGGGGCACTGAAGGACTTGTAGGAGCCTGTGGTGGAGGCTTTTTGGGTTTAGGTTTCTTCATGACTTTATAGATGTTGCCTAAGGGCACAGGACGGTCCACGGGTGAGGCAGGAGGCGAGTCGAGGGCGAGGGGAGAGGTGGACGATGGGGATGGAGATTTGAGGAGAAGGTTTAGGGGACGTTTGGGCAAGGGGGGCTTTATGGCCACAGGCGGTTTGGGTTTTGGGGCAGTAGGTGGCGGGCTGGGGTCCTCGCCTAGGTCCCGGCTCTGCTGTTCTTCTTCAATGGTGTCCGACGCCCCATCGGGGCAATCCTCCAGGTCGCCGCGGGAAACAGAGCGCAGGCGGATGGTCTTCAGCTCGTTCTGAGTAACAACGGGCAATGCCTGCGAAGAGCTGGGGCTGATCTTCCCAGGTTTTGCTGCCGTCGAGGTGTCAGAATGCCGCCTGCTTGCCTTCTGCTTCGGCTTGATAGACGACAGCTCCAGATGCGCGTTCACGGGCATCTCAAAGGACAGTCTCGACCTCGCCGCAGGGTCCTTGGGTGAAGGCAGCGATGATTTCCTTTCTGGAATCTTGGGACGCATCTTGCACCCTAACGTCCCCGTGGTCCCTACTGTTCCTGCACCTGCTACTTGATTGAGTGGAATGGTTGGTGTGGGAGTCTCTGATTGGCTTGAATAACCACTCGAAGGGGACATGAGTCCTGGGGGTTTGAAGGGCGAGGAGGCCTTGGCGTCGGTGTCCATGGAGAGCTGTGAGGGCGAGGTGGCTCTGGAGGTGGAGGGGGAGTCCAGCAGCGACTCCGAGCTGCCTCTCACCTTCATACACTCGATCACTGTGGTACCTGTTGCTGTACTAGAGCCTGATAGAGACCTGGGCAAGAAGAGAAGATGAGAAGATTTCTAGACTTTGCCTTTCAGACTGCCAGATTGCATTATAGACTGAATAAAAACAAATAACACAGATGCAGGCGGAGTTTTCAGACCTGGTATGCTTGAGTTTTGGTACGAAGCAGCCTTCAAGTTAGGACATGTTTGCAATTTTCTTTAGGTACACATAGGTTTCATGGACTACCAAATCGAAATGAACCAAGGCAGTTGTAGCATAGTTATGATGAAATTTTTGGCACAAAGAGGGACTTCTCAGAGGTGTTTCTTTATGCATTTGATTTGGTCCGCACCAGAGTTCAAATGACATGCTCATTCCTGCCCAAACAAACTGAACTTTGTAGACAAAAGTACCAAACTAAATTTGTTAGATGTGATCAAAGTCAACAGTCAAATAGATCAAACAGTGTTATTTTAGTGCCTTACCTGTAGGGGTCATTGTTCTTCCACTCCCCCAGCTGCCAGTGAGCCGGGAAAGTCAGTTCCGTCTCTTCCTCCCTCTCAGGTCCCTGGACCTCCAGGCTGGGGGGCCCATCGCTGCCTCTGTGGCCCAACTCCCCCTCACCAATGCCAGGCTTGGGGGAGCAGGAAGAGCTCGGCATGAGGAAATCCGGCTGGAAGTCTGGGAAGTGATCTCTAGGGATGTGCAGGCTCTTCGGCCGTCCGTCCCGGTAAAGACCACCATCGTGGTGGACTCGCCCCTCGGCTTCCCCAAGGTTTTTCATGAGAGACACACTCCTGACTGGCGGCGGCGGTTTGCGCTTAGATTTCTTAAGCGAAATGGAGCGGGAGCGCAGGCGCAAGCGACCGTCAGCGCTGTAGTCTGAAGCGGTGACGGAGATCGTGTCGGTGGTACTGGCGCTATCCTCAGAGCTTCCACTCGGGTAGAGGAGGGCGTAGTTCTCACTCATACCCAGGAAGTTGTGATGTTGTTGTTGATGGTCTGTAATCACCATAATGTTCCCGTTGCCTGTAGAAGTGGCGTTACTCCCGACTGGTTGGCCCATACCACCACCGATATTATCTGTCGAGCAGAAGGAACCGGAATCAGTTGGAGTGGAGAGGGAGCGCTCCCGGAACTTAAAGGCGTTCGCAGCCGCAATGGAACGTGCCGATCTCTCCCTCCCTCTCCCTGCCTCACCCACTCCCCCTCCTCCTCCTCCTCCTCCTCTCCCTCCATCCGCCGCCGCCCCTTCTGTCTCGTGTCGCTTCCCCATCATCGCCATCGTCTCGGAAACCCCTGCCGTGCTGTTACCTCCTCTTCCTACAGACGTGTCCGATACAGATGTGAAAGAACTGGAATGAGACCCCGAACTCGCCAGACCCACTGTCCCTCCGCCTGCATTGCCCACGATGCTGTGCTGCTTGGGCGGGACTGCCGGGCCCTTGTTCACACTGTAACTGTATGCTTCGTTCCAGGCTCCGGGAGAAAAGGTGGAGCCTTTAGGTCCATTCCAGGAAGGCGAGGGGGTGTTGGAGCACAGCAGCCCAGAATGATCCATCGTTTCTCGGGGAAGACGATGCAGGGCGGGCGCCTCCAAACTGTGATCTGTGGAGAGGAAGACAAAGAAGAATTACTGCACTTCAATCAACTGGAAAAGAATCAACTGACCGTACAAACTCAGACAGTTTACTTCTGAGAAGGAACAAACACTCACAGAAGTTTCTACCTCAAATTGAGGGAAAAGGAAAGATTTTATATGCTAATTTTGTCCAGTGACTCCAAAAAGGTCCATGCAACACTGTTCAGTACAAGTCAAAATACTCCCTATCGGTGCTGATAAAGTGGTATTGGTGCATCCTTTGCATATACTGTACCTTCTTGACTGGGTCAGCCGACAGGAAAATAACCCTGACTCTGAAAGTGTAAAAATCAATGCTGTACCATTGTTTAGGTAAGTCCGCACCAATTAGAGTTAATTGAACAATTTCGATAGTTTGGAACTCCCGTCCCAGATCCACATAAGCTCTATAAGACGAAAAACACCTCCAAACAAGACTTGCAAACTCAAAATAATTGTCACTGAAAAAACAATATTTATTAACACTGGAAAATTTGCATTGCACCCCAGTCTTCATTTACCCATGAATGGGTCAGAACCAAAAACAGAGTTACAAGATGTTTGGACGGGGTCAGTCATTAGAATAAACGTCACATACATAAAATACATAACAAGCCTCCTCTCTCTCCCACTTTCTGTCACCGGCTACATGCACCCAGTTACCCGGCTATTGGCTAAGGTCTTATTCAGGGTAAGCTGTTTACATGGACCTTTGATACCCTTTGATATGCCATTGAGTATCCCTGTTGCCATGAATAAACCAATTAGACATGAAAAGGTTCGACTGCCAGCTACACCCTCCTTCACTGACTGAGCAAAAGTAGGTTACTTCTTACACAGGGGAAAGAAATCATTATCCCGACATTAATCTCTGTGATGCTTTTTGATAAATTCTAAATGCACCCGTAACACAGTGCGAACCGGAGTTTGTGCAGATGGTGAAAAGCAGAGGCGAAAGGAGTGCGATGTTTAATGTGGCAGTAAGCCAGGCATCTTAATCAGAAGTAACCGGGTTATTCTAACCAAGCATTGACGTTTATGCACATTGAGCCAAAGCCAGGTTACTCACTGCTAAAAATCTGCATTTTAACAAGTCATTTACTCATCTCCAGTGTTAAAATTGTGCTGTTTTCTGCAAACAAGGTATAAAAAAAAAACTGCCAGTGGGAAGAGATAATCCCACTTGTTTCCAATGCTAATCAACTTGTTTCCAGGATTTTCTTCAATCAAGTGTCATTTTCTTGATCCTAGTGGGCTGATCTGCCTTATTCTGCCTTGTTTCAACAGATTTATACTTGTTCCCAGAAAAATTCCTCAAACAAGTGAAACTGCATTGGAAACAAGTGGGATTATCTCATCCCACTGGTTTGAAGAAAAACAAGATTTAATACTGAATATGAAACAAAACGACTTGCATAGATTAAGTTAAGGTAAGTACATTTCTTTTTATCCTATTTCCTTTCTTTGGCTGAAGGTGGTGCACAGCAGTAACACGATCTGCAACATGGGAGTTTAAGAAGAGACTGAAGAAATATCAGCCTTCTTTAATTGTTTCTCTCTCTCTCTCTTTCTCTCTCTCTTTCACACACACCTGCAGTTAAGGTTGCGTCGAGGTCAGAGTGGGTCTTCCTCAGGGGGAGGTGCTGGTGGGGCGTGTCGCTGACAGGCTCCAGGGAGCGGGGCTGCTGGGGGAAGGGGTCCCCCAG
>OMLF01044169.1:0-14534 GCA_900302615.1 Holocentrus rufus
GTTTAAGAACCAGATTGTTGGCCGTTCGTTGTGTTAGTCCATGAACGTCAATAACTGATGATTGAAGTTGAATTCATGAATTATTGAGATTGTTGCTACATGCTGAAGCGAAGGAAGGGAAGGGGTTTATTTTGTATTTAAATGGATATCAGAGAATGGAGACAATAAGATAAATTCATGGTTTTAATGCAATTTAGTAGTAATAATAAAATGAGTGTTACTGCTACTATTATTACCACTAGTACTACTAGTAATGATTACATTTAAGGTGCACCATGCAAAATTGCTAAGGTTCGAGCGAGGTGACGACCCATCAGGCTCAAGTGACAAAAAACGTGATGGTTGAGTGTACATGGTTCTCATCTTTGGCCCACCTCACTAATAAATCACATGCTTATTCCATATTTCTTTTGCCACTTGATTCTAACTTGCACAGTGCACCATTACCAATAATAGGATGGGGCATGTATGAGCTATACTTGCTCAAACTAGTGTAATGAAAAGTTGTGTTACACTACTATGAGTGTAATGCAAATTCAAAATGGCTGTCATGGGCGTAATATCACTCACACACTCACACACACACACACACAACAAAGTGAGTGCAGTGATTTGTTGTGAAACAGGTGAAATGGGAGCTGTGTAATTTGTCATGGCCCAATGAGAAGTCTGCTGCTGGAAAGGTGTCACCTCCGACTGTCACACAGTTGACCTCCCTGAAACAAGAGACAAACTGCATTTCCTTTTATTCTGTGTGCGCTGTGTGTGTGTGTGTGTGTGTGTGTGTGTGTGTGTGTGTGTGTGTAGCCAGCCTCGTGAACGTCCCGCGTTGAGGGGCTCCTTTGCGGCTGTGTTTGTCGGAGGTAATCATGCATGGCGGGCTTCTTTACCCAACGCTCAGTGATGTAAGAAGATCCTTCTCTGGACGTTGAAGTGGTGGTCTTTGACCCGCCGTCTTTCTTCCTAGGCCTCCGTGTCTTTCTTCCTCCGGTCTTAACATGCACTCACGGCTGTCACCTCTGGCGCCTAAAGCTCCACTCTTTCCTCTCCCAAAATATGTCTGTCATCTCCTCTGACCGAACTCCATTCTCTGACTCAGGTCTTTCTCACGCCCAAACTACCTTCACAGAAACCAAGGATGGACAAAAACAAATAGCTTGTTTCATCCAAGAGGTGATTGAAATATGGTCCAATCTGGGAATACTGTTAGTTCTTTCTCAAGGGGCATTTGCAAATGCTTTCTAACCTCATTCCCAGCCTTTCTCCTGAGTGCAAAGTCTGGAACATTATTGTGGAAAAAGGGAGGGAGCTAATAAAACCCACCCACCGTCCTTTAACTGGCAGCTTTCCATCAGAAGAGAAAGTGCAACTTGTCAATCTTCCCAGTGAATTGAACAAGTCTCTTCAGTAGTGTAATTGAATATTGCCTCCGAGAGCTCCATATTTCGTCGACTCCTTGTTTTCTGTCTTCACGCTTTCCCTGGGGAAATATGTTCTGCACAGCGGGCGGCAGCGGAAATGGAAACCCAAAAATTCTCTCTTTGAGGGAAAAACTGGAGTCCAAGGAAATAGGGGAGCTTCATCAAGGCTGATGCTTGTCAACAGGTCCTCTGAAGGGCAGAGCGGAGGGAGAGTCTCCTTCTTCACCATGCCATCCTGCTGTCCCATTTGCTCATTTTCAACAAATTATCACCCCCTTTTTGACCACAGGAACTGTCCCAAGAACTCAGGAAACTCTTTTGAGGAATCAGGAACCTTTACTCCTCTTTTGCACCGCGTGTTGAGTTCCTTGGCGCCAAAACAGTCCCTGAAACCAAGGTAGTACTCTCTGAGTTCCTGAGGGCCGTTGAGGTCCTGGGGGTGGAGTTTTAGAACTGAACATCCCTGATTGGTTAATGTATGACGCAAGCAGAGCCATCACCCTGCTGTTTTTTAAATCAGGAGGATGCAACTGTAAACACAGATTTTTAAAAGATTAGAGATCATTTAGACAGTAATTGAGAGAAAAACATCCCGTTCATCTCAATTTGCGACTGTAACATCACAATGGATCTCCATTACTCCATTACTCGACATAAAAGCAGTTTTCTCTTGTCAGCTCGTGCTTTTCTAGTGTCCTCAATCCCATTTTTGGCATCCAAGTCTTCTTCAAAGCCAAATGCAGCATCACAGTGGCACAGTAGTAAATAATCATGAACATAACAACAGTTTGGATATCTTCCATATTTACTTTTTTCCTGTTCCTGTTCTCCAGTTTCATGCAGAACGAACAGACTCCCTCATTTGCATTAAGTTTCCTGGAACTCTTCCAGGAGCAAGACCCAAGAATTGTGTCCCTGGAACTCATTTTCTAAAGGAACATAATGTTTCTCAAGGCACTTGCATGTTTTCTCACATCCTAGAGCCGATTTTGAGCTCCTTCTCTGAGCTGTGGTTTGCACAGCTGACAGTTTGAAAATAATCACCCACCAATGATAAATAAAAGGAGGCAATGTCTTATCAGCGCATGATCACTCATTGGAAATGCAATACTTCTGATACTATCTCAGATAATAGTTCTGTTTTTCACCCACAGGATGGCACAAACTAAGAAGTGAAGCAATTTCGCACGTAGAGTTTGCAAGTAGAGTGCAAAAGTGCACGTAAATCTTCCTGCAGAAACAATTCTCCACCCAGCAGAGCAGTTTTTTTGTATTACCGGGTGAACAGAGATACTGTTATTACTTGATGAAGGAGTTTCTGACTGCCGCACGACTTCAGGTGCAAATGATGAGGCAGCAGAAAAAGAGAGATTGTGAAGAAGCCTGTGATTATTCAGACGCCTCTGCTGCCATAAAACAGGAGGGATTAAGAATGAGAGGGATGGTGGGTGATTGCTCATGGATTTTATGGAGTTTACTGTAATGCTTTGCTTTTATCATGCACACCTGATTATAAGATTGGCTGGGCATCAGAAGATGTATTTAAGTGTTATTATGTATATTCTAAAGCACAATTTCTCATCATAAAAGACAACATGTCAATAGGGTACCGTAAAATTCAATATAATGCAGTACGGCACGATACAATACATTATGTGCAACATTCACTGTTAGATGATACGTCTGACCAGTTAAGTAGTGCCAACTCAGAAAATGTACTTTATACTCAGGAATGAAGAGCATAGCACAAGCTGTTTGTTTGATAAAACCATGTGACCATTTTTATCATTATTTGACCAAATCCAATTGGCAGTAGTCTACAAAACATACATTATGTGGCGAAACTGTTGCACTCTCTGTCTGTTTCCTTTAAATCATCAAGAGACGCACCAAAGCATTGCAGGGTTGCTTTTCTTGTCGAGCAAAATTTAAAATAAGGGGACGGTAGTAGATTTTTCTGCAACACACCAAGAAAACCTGGCGCACAGGAACGATGTTTGTCAGACCCATTGTGAGCCGATTGAATGTCAAAAATGGTTTCCGTGGCTCGGGATCATGTCGTGTCATTTTAGAAGTGTCAGTTTTGAGAAGAAAAGAGATTACGGTCAGGCTCACTCAGAATGAAGAAAAGAAGTTCCTGCTAATGTGAGGGGGATTCCCCAAAAGTATCTGGGGGGAGTGTGCATGTGTGTGTGGGCATGGGAGCGTATGCATGTGTGTGTATGGGGGTAAAATTCTGTCAACTCTCCGTGTTTGAACATGCTCGACAAAGAGGATGACTGTGCGGACCAGACTCAGTCACCTTGTTTGAATCAAGGAGTTAATGTGCTTTTGCTTTCTTGCTGAGTTTTTGTGGCCTCAGGCAGTGAGGAATGCAATAGGGGCATATTGACTATAATCAGTTACCTACTTGCCTGCCTCTCTCTCTCTCTCTCTCTCTCTCTCTCTCTCTCTCTCTTCATGCAAAGTTAGTAGGTTGCGTGCAGTGTTTTTGGAGATTAGGAGAAAGGCTGTGTTCTGTCTGCTAGCTGCTTGTTAACTGTTGCATCAAGCATTCCACATTAAACCCCCCTGTTCTCAACTTGTCAGACGCATGATTGACGGGACTCAGGGTTAAGTTTGTAGTCTGCACACTGCTGGCTACCGGGTAAGTTTAACATCTAGTTCAAGATGCAAGAGGAGAGGAGAACAGAAGTCAAGAGAAGAGAAGAGAAGAACAAATAAAGTCTATTGTGGAACAGAATAAATCTGTGCCATCTTTGTTAAGTTCTGCAACAGAGACTTCTAGTGCCTTTAATGTGGAAAACAGTTGAACAGACCTTTATTTCTGTCCTTCAAGACCCCATGCTTTATGTGTTTTTTGTTAAGCATGTTTGTGCTAAAATAGAGTGCAGTTTAAGAGAACAATTCCTTCTGACTTCTATCTTAACGTTCCCACACACTAAGTCCATCCAAGCCCATGTTAAGCTAGTCTGCTAATCCTCTAGTCCCCCTCCTGTCTCGTCAAGACTCTGCATTAGTGATAATAGCTCTGAAATTCTGCCTCTCTCTTTCTCTCTCTCTCTCTCTCTCTCTCTCGCCCCTTCGAGATGAATCCTTCGGAGCCGGGAACCTGGCTCAAAAATTCCTGACTTGGTCTCGGAAACAATACAAGCGTCACCACAGCTGGAAATGAGATCTAACACCTCAGCCTTGTCAAATAATGAGTCTTCTTTCTATATACCCAGACATAAGTGGGAGTGTGTGTGTGTGTGTGTGTGTGTGTGCGTACTGTACATGGGTACGTGTTGGGTGGGAGGTGGGTGGGGGTGCAGGCTGGAGCATGCACTGCGTGGCGGCTTGTCAGAAGCTGCTCTTCCCAGCTATTAGCCTCTCTCCGTCAGGACGCAGGCCCCAACACGCCCCGCACTACGCATCCTTCCTCTCCTTCCCCATGCATCATCCTCAGCCACGCTGCTGCTGCTGCCTGCCCGCCCGCCTTCCTGCCCAGCATCAGACCTGGGAAAACTCGCACTCGATAATGACAATTTCTCACACACTTACTGATGCTCATGTGTCTTTTATGAGGGAAAGCACACATAATGAGGCAAATACACACAGCTGTGCATTTGCACTCATCAATTATGATTCCTTACTTGCTATATTTAAATCAGGCTAGGAAAAAACAGACCAAGGAAAAACAGACCAAAAAAAAAAAAAAGAAACATCGATGCCACATTCATTCGATTTTACCAAGTACGTTTTACTGGTGAATGAACGCTTTTAAATCACCCAGTCGATGAAATTCTGAAGGAAAACAGCATTCAAGGTTGACATCATGATTAATTTCATGGATCAGTGGGACCAAATTTCTTGAATCTTGAAGCAAACATGTTAAACATTTGGCTCATTTTGCTTATTTTACCATCCTGTATGAGGGAAGCCTGAACTTTAACAGTCCCTATGGACTGTACCATAGCTTTATGCATTGATGAGTTCAAACACTTAAGCTATACCGTTTCAGTTTAGGTAACCCACTTGTTACACTACATTATTGTCTTATTTTATGATTATCAACAAGGTTGAACTTCAAATAATTTTGCTTCAGTAAATTATTGGGTTTAGGTCATTATTTTGAGCTCTTTGAGGCTCACATGCTCATTCTAAGCTTGAAATCACTTTGCAAAGCAGAACTTGAAATTAACATCAGCCACCAGTCAAATGCTGGTAAATTTTGGCTGTAGCTAAGTGTGTTAATTTTACTTGTCACTTTACCATGAATAACACCTGTGCTTAATCCGTTTTTTTCTTTTCTGATAATTACTAAAACAAAATTCTGGACGTCCGAATTTTAGGGCTACTAGAAAAGTTTGAGAAAATAGTTCAAAGTTCAGACAAACTTCTTTCACACTGTTGACATCATCTTAAAAGTATGACAGCTTCATAATTAGATCTTTGACTGGAGAGAACCAAGTTTAGATGGAGACTTTTGTCAGAGCCTAAAGGTCATTACACTGTTATTTCCCAAAGACTCACAAACAACAATTACCAACACTTCAAAGAATGTGTGGGAGGTTCTCAAAGGCAGAATTGAATTGAATATGTTTTTCAGTGGAATATGAATAATAGTGAGATACAGACACCCTGCGCAACGTGTGTGTGTGTGTGCGCGCGCGTGCTCGTTTGTAAACATACTTGATATTTGGACAGTTAAGTGAATTTGCAGTGGGCAAGCCGCTGCTTGTGTATACAGATGACGGTCTTGCAATTATCACTCTGTCTCCATGAGCCTGTCAGGACCTGCCTCCGCCGGTCCACCGCAGTGGATGGGGAAAAGATGGATGGATGGATGGATGGATGGATGAATGGATGGATGAATGGTTGGATGGATGGACGATGAATGGATGCATGAGGTTGCAATGAAAATGTGAAAAGCTAACACGGTGTCTTGTAAGAGCAATAGGTGGTATGTTTGCAAATACTTGATTAGCCATCTACATAAGATTAAGCCATAATTTTTCTTTTTTCTTTCTTTTTTTTTTTTTTTTTTGGTGAGGCTATCATCATCTCATGCACTGCCGAGCCAGTCTAGATGTTACTAAACCATGTAACAGGGTTTTTACATAAATATATACATTAACTATTTATACATCCATATATTTTGCCAGATCAAACTGCTTCACAAAAAAGAACGGGAAACCGTTGAACTTCTGCTCCTGCACCAGCTTCATTCTCCATCCAGTTGCAAGAATAGTTCATGGAAACAGTTTTTCAATAAACTCAATCATTGTATTGCTTGGAGGCTCGAAACATAGTGGCAACATTGTTCATCAATCATTTATTTCGTTCCTTACTTGAGCAACAGTAGAAGTTCATATTTCATCATGAGCCTTATGTTGCCAGAGATTTTACTTAATGTTTTAACTGTCAACTTGTAGAGACAAAGCACAGAATCACTGATTCTCAGAGAGATGTTTAGGCATTTGTAAAGATTTGTTCACTCAGTACACTGCTGAATATTGTGTCGACCATTTTTAAAGACCGGTGAAATTCAATAGTCGTGCAACTCTTAACTGACAGATGGACAGATGGATTTCTGAGATGGATGAATTTACTCCCAAGCAAAGCTGTAACACCAGAAGTCATGTGGATTTTGATCTTTTTTTTATGCTTAGCCATTACCTTATCCTCAAACTTAACCTCAACAGAAAGAGATTTGATACCTAACACCACTTTTTTCCCAGGTATAAGGGATTTTTGACTTTGTGAAAATTCAGTGGAAGCTGATCCGGAGGAGGAGTGCAGTTTTCTTCCATCTCCTCATCCCAAATATGTTCTTTCTGCTGGAGTATGTACAGACAAGATTTGCTCCAACTTTCTCATCTTTCTGTGACCATCAGCAAGTTATATTTCCCCTCTTTTTTCATGCAATCCTGTCTTTTTCCACTTCTTCCCTTCCCTCTGGTGCACTTCTCTCTTCTGCTCACCTTCTCCACTTTGCGATTGTTTACTTTGCTCATTCAGCGAAGCAATTAATCTTTCCATCTTGGGTCTATTTTATTCACTCTCCATCCTTTTCTGCTTCCTCTCCATCCCTCCATCCATACATCTGTACATGATCAAATGAGGCCCGGCTTATCTTTCACTCAGCATCTCTTGTCTGTTAATGTTGCACTTCACCACTGACAGTGACACATTGAGCTGAACTCCGGGAGGTGTGTGTCTATGTGTGCGTACATGTCTGTGTGTCAGTACGTGTGCGCACGAGTTTGTGTGCAAACGAGTCGAGACGTCTCCCGTGTCATACAGCTGCACCCAGGAAGACTGAAAACACAGAAAGAAATGTATGACTTTCCTGCACTGTGAGACAGGACGGAGTTCAAACATATTACCGATCACCGAGCCTGTGAGCTGCAGCCCACAACCTATCAAAGGAACATTTCATATCTTGATATCTGAGTGTTATCTAAGCCTCCTTTTATGGCTCCTTATATGGAAAATGAACTTTTTTTTTTTTTGGCAGGACATGGAAGTCATCCATCAGCAGTTGCTCGTCATCTATCAGCTGATAAGTGCGCACATCAGTCATAACCTTTTTCCAAACAGTTCAGTCTATTTGAATCACCTCCACTGCTGCAGCCAGTCTGCTGCTTAAAGCTTTACGTCCGCCTCTCCAGAACCAACCTGCTGTAATCTGTCCAGTTGAGTCTACAGTAGCTCTTTAGTGATAACATCGCACAGTGTTTCTGCTCTGGCATGTGCACCCATGGGGGGGATTTACATCGCACCCTTTCTATACCTTCAGCATGCTCGCTGGGTTAACGGAAAACAGCTTAGTGCAGAGCCATGAAAGCCAAACATAACTGTATGACCATTTGTTGCTGTAAATGGTTTTATCTTGTAACTAGAGCGTAGTTGGTGGGTTAGACAGTCGTTGGTTGTTGGTGCTGTTTGCAGGCAAAAAAGAAACCAAACATATAGAATAGAAGTTCTGTCGCTGCATCACAAATTTAAAAAAAAGTCAATCATATCTAAATATGAAATCAGTCGCATCTAAATATGTAACAATCCTGTGAAAATTTGTAGCAGTGTGACTGTAGGTCAATTGAAAAAGGTGATTGGCCTGATAAGGTAAATTGTTGCCAAATTTAGGTCAATGTGACAGTCATCAGCCCTTGTCCTCTGGTCCAAGTCTCTAGATTCTCTCTGGATTCGGTTAAACTGAACAAAAAGCAGTTTTTTGACAGTGTAAGCTAGCTAATGAGCCAGCAAGCTAATTTAGCAACACACTCAACGTTAATATTATCATCCAAGAACTGTACACTACTGGTGCTACCTTTTGGTTATGCTAGTTGCATGTCAAACGTATGAGGAGAAGACAGTAATGGTTACAGTAGCGGCTAGCTGACTAGCTGAGATAAAAGGCTTAATAGGAGAGAGGCCTAGCTCTGATAGCACAAGTGATCTTCAAGTATTCTCTGTAGGTCATCACATTGTCCCATGTCCGCTGGTTTCATAAACATGTAGTGAAAGTCATGCAGTGCATTTCCAAACAAATCCCCAGACCTCTCTCATTACTCTTACTTTATGTAATGCTAGCTCTTAAATTGTTAAATTCCCATTTCCCACGTTCCCTTGTTCATGGAAGCTTGACAGAGAAAACATTGTCTCTGTTACTGCAGAACAAACCAGTGGATTCCAATGGAACCAACGGAAAGGTGATAGAGGGAACAGGAAAAGTCCCCCAGGTCTGTGAATAGTCTGCCAGCCTGCCGTGTGCTGTGTCTTAGAAAATTATTTATTCATGGTATGGACGGGCTGTTGAGACTTGTCAGGGAAAGCTAGGTGGGAAAAGGTGATGTTGTGTTCAAGTATTTTCGTTGCCCCTGAGGGAGTGCTCATGGCTCTGTGAATGTGTGTGTGTGTGTGTGTGTGTGTGTGTGAGGGTTTGCAATGTGCGGGTGGATGTAAGGGGGCTTAGTAACGGTGTCACAACAAGGAATTTCAAGCTGGTGTGTAGGAATGACTTAGCCTTTTTCCCAGCAATCAACTTAACTATTTATCAAGCTGTCCTCCTGCCACGGATGGAGCGGCATGATGGGAAGGTTCTCATATAAACATGAGCAAAATATCCGACTGTGGATGATAAATGGATTGGACAAATGCATGTTAAATTCACATTTTTAGAATTTACTTATTCGAAAGCATTAGATAAAGCTGAAATTCCCAACATTATAAGTGGTATCAAAGTGTGCCGATGCCAAAGATCAGGAGCCCAGAGTTATATATATCCTTCATGATCATGTAGAGAGAGGGAAAAGAAAAGAAATGAGAAGGGAAAAAAAACTTGGAGTATGATCAGATGTGAGCAGAAGAGGGAGATTGGGGATAGGAGGCTGTATCAGCTGCCAAGATATTAGATTAGACAGTGACAGTGGTTAGACACAGTGGGGGTGGATCATAGATACAGTATAAATGGATGAACACTATTTGGCTGGCAGAGCTGGTGAATCTGCTCCTGAGTGTTTAGCAGAGCTGGTACTCTCAGGGTTAGGGGTTCGATTCTCATGCTACAAGTGTATGCACTTACGGTTCTCTGATGCACCTTGGGCAAAAGCACCCACCGAATGCATGCTACATTGCCAAGCTTTGTTAAAACCCACAGAACTTTACTGTAAATTCTGGTGGCGATCCCAAGGTTTCCAAAGATGCCAAATATGTCCTGCTGAGTATGTATGCAATTTTGTCATACAATTAGGGAAAAAATAGCTTTTTTCTAACTTTGAAGCAGCTGGAGCGTAAATTTATGGGAAAATCAGAGCTCAAGGATTACATTTTGTCAAATAAAAAGTTATAATCACACTTGATTGCAGTTGTTTAATCCGTTCATTCAGCAGGGAATAGTCAGTGTAGTAGCTATAAAGAATTTATCCTTTAAAATGTATATCAAGTTAATTTAATGAATTGCATATGCTACATTGTGTACTTGTGCCATATGTGCACAGTTGCATTTGTGTTCAGGCACATTATAGCAAGTCCACACAAAACAACCTCCTCAGTTTTCCTGGAAGGTCCCAGTTTGATTTCGACAGGAAGATTTTTGAGATTTCGTGATTGTGTCAGGGCATGTTAAGGCTGTCTTTTTTTCTTCATCCCTTGTCCCAGTGTCTTTTGGATGCTTCTGAACTGCATTTATACACAGGCGTATATGCATGCACGCACACATGCACACACACACACACACACACACACACAGAGGGAAGGAAGAGTACCAATTTAGTGATGGCAGATGGGCTTGCCAGAGAAGACAAAGCATGTGTAATGCCCTGCAGTGAATTCAGCCAACTTCTGGATTGAGGAAGTGTCCTAAATTTGCTTGCAGAACGGACATTACATTTAGCATAGCTCAATGCAAGAAATTTTTCCCACTCTGTCCTTTTGAACTCCCATGGCTCCTCTTCCAGCTGTTGCATCTCACATTACTAAGCCACAAGTGCAGTCTGTGGGATAATAATCATTCATTCAGTCTAATAATAATTACTACCTTTACGTTAAGTTTTACAGTTCTCACATTTTTCCCCTCATACTTCAAAAGGCTCAATTTGTCCCCCAGTCATGATGATTTTAAATAGTGACTACAAAGTCCATGTTCCACTCTTTACATTCTGTGGGTCAATAGAGTCTCATGAAACTGTGCTGTCCAAGTCAGAATGCTCATTAAAGGCCATACATTTATTTTCTATATTTCTTGTGCACAAACACACAAAAATGCCATCATCCCTTCAAACCACTTTGTGATTCCATGTGTGTTTCTCTCCCACACAGTACTCCCCCCTGCTGAAGAAGCTCTATTGTCAAATAGCCAAGACTTGTCCCATCCAGATCAAACTGTCCTCCTCCCCGCCACATGGCAGCATCATCAGAGCCATGCCGGTCTACAAGAAGGCCGAGCACATCACCGAGGTGGTCAAACGCTGCCCCAACCACGAGCTGGGACGAGACTTCAACGATGGTAAAGCCACTGACTGATTGCACTGAATGTCTTACTTTGAAGTAATAATTGGTAGCACTTTGTTTTTTAAAAATTAAATTAAATTTTTTAAAAAATACTACATTCTGGCTGATTGATCTTACACAATAGTTGTTCAAACTATATCCAGTACATGACTAAACAAAGAAAAGAGTGCCACCCACAGAGAATTCATCAACAGAAAATCCTTGAAGTGATCTCTGGGAAATTCAGTGCAAAAACACCATAGCAATGAGCAATTAACATGAACGATATGACAAAAAAATCTTTTAAAATGGGAAATTCTACCAAAATGGACTTTAAGTATGCAACCCCACAAAAGTAGACACTTTACCGAAAATTTGCAAAAGTTGTTTTGTTGTTCTACAAATTCTGGGTTATGAATTCGATGAGCGTGAAACAGTGGACTTGAGAAACCCGTGAGTCACAAATCATATCTCCGGTGTGGATTTTGTCAGAAGTACAACATAAACTGTTTTTAAAAATCAGTCCCCTTGGTATGTTGTACATGTGGTCTCAGCTAAACCGTCTCCCTTCTGGCCCTCTGCTCAGGCCAAGCGGCCCCCGCCAGTCACCTGATCCGGGTGGAGGGAAACAACCTATCGCAGTACGTGGACGACCCCGTCACGGGCCGGCAGAGTGTCCTGGTGCCCTACGAGGCCCCACAGGTCAGTGGCTCATCAGCTACATCATGTTGTTGTGGTCTCAGTGTGCACACACAAATACACAGGTACTCACGTTAAAAAGCACGAGTTTATATTTAAATAGCAAATTTGCTTTGGTTCAAATGGGATACAATGCCATTTAATTTCACTAAATATTATAATATTTTATTCCCATGTGATGATCTGGGCGCTACATTCCAAAATACACCAAGTATCTATCTAATTTACTTCAGTAAAACAATAATTTTTAGTGAGAGACTCCATAGGAAGCACATCTGTATATAGAGATGTTGCGAACCGAGTCGGGCATGTCCAAACAAGCTCAAGAGTGAGAACTCATCATGTCTGCTATTGCAGCCAAAAAAATTAATGAGCAATGCAGCAGAAACAGGTTTACTTCTTCTCTCACTTCAGAGTGCATTGCAATATTGCCCTCTGGTGGTGGATTGATCTCTTACTTGAGATGGAGATCAGCCCTGACATGGGAATAGGAAATAAAGACCAGATAGACAGCAGGTACTATGATATATGACAACTGTAAAGTAATATGTGAAAAATGCTTAAAGGGACATTCGGGAATTTTATTTACCTGTTTATGTCCTTTTTTAGGGCATGTAGAGAGTTTTGATTCCTATGTTTTAGAGAAATTGATACTAGACTGGTATTAGCATTTATTTTAAACTCTACTACAAGTGAGATTTAAATATTTCTGTCAAAAGTCACACTGTCCCATAAAAGAAAATATGAACAAAACAATG
Source organism: Holocentrus rufus (assembly GCA_900302615.1). Lineage (NCBI taxonomy): Eukaryota > Metazoa > Chordata > Actinopteri > Holocentriformes > Holocentridae > Holocentrus > Holocentrus rufus. The sequence goes on from OMLF01044169.1 coordinate 12,854, forward strand.
AAACATAAATCCCTCAGCGTCGATATTAAAACTGAGACCAAACTGATGGGGCTGATTGTTGTGTGTTCCAGGTAGGGACCGAGTTTACCACCATCCTGTATAACTTCATGTGCAACAGCAGCTGTGTGGGCGGCATGAACAGGAGACCCATCCTCATCATCATCACCTTGGAGACCAGAGAGTAAGCCCACATGCTCTATCCAGTGTTATTCTGGATTCGGTGGATAAAGAGGCTGTCTTACCTGAATCGATGAAATGTGCCAGATTTGTAGCTTGTGTATCCAGTTTGCTTGCAGACAAGATGGTAGACAGTGCAGCTCATATCAGCAAGTCTGCAGAAAAGACACAGAGATATTTCTGAGGATTTACCATATATGACTAACAAGAGATTAATTCTTTGTGGCCTGTAGTTCTTATTGGTATTGGTATTTTGACAACATAAACACAGTATATTGGCAGATGATACAGCACAACAGGATGCACCTACACAATATGTAAAGGAAGTGCAGTGTAAGACAAACTATAACAAGCCTCAGTAATTAGATGCATGAACAAGATCCATGAAAATAATTATGCATGTGAGAGAATTTAAATTACATTAGTACGCTTGCATGACAAAGTCAAAGATATTAATGAGTATTTTTGTATCTGCACTTCTCCCTGCAGCGGTCAGGTGCTGGGCAGGAGGTCATTTGAAGGTCGGATATGTGCCTGTCCCGGCCGAGACCGCAAGGCAGACGAGGACCACTTCAGGGAGCAGCAGGCCCTGAATGAGAGCGTGGCCAAAAATGGCAATACCAGCAAGCGCAGTGAGTCGCTGAAGTCTGAGTATTTCTAACACTGAAAGCAGTGATCACACACTGTATGTTTTACAGTGTGAGTGTGTTTGGAGCAGATGTGCAGGTCTGGAAAGTTTAATAATTTCCAGGGTTTGAAAAGTTGAAGAAACAAACAACTATGGAAAAACTGTTCAGTCTTGGTGTAAATGACCACACTTTGTATGCAGTTGTGGACCTAGTGATATTTCAGCTTTTTGTGGTCGTTTTAAGTTCATCTATAACAATAGAGTGATATGGCTTAGGTGTTAAATTGTTCAGCCACTGTTAGCATCATATTGGACACTGAATCACAAATTTCCAAAGTCCTCCAGCCTGGTCCAGGTGTTTTGTTCTGGAAACTGAATAGAATTACAAAATCAGAAGTGTGTAGGAAACCTGCTTAATGATCCTGTTTCTCTCATCTGCAGACTTCAAACAGACCCCGCCAAATATTCCCAGTCCAAATATTAACATGAAGAAGAGGCGGCATGGAGAGGAGGAGATTTACTATATTCCTGTAAGAGCCCTTTACATGTTTATCTTACATGACAGTAAGCTTAATAGTGTGTGTGTGTGTGTGTGATTGAAGGAGAGAGAGAGAATGGCACTAACACTACCAGTAGGGGTCAGTTACCAGTGGTTACGACAAATGTATGCTCTCACAGCACCACTGGCACTGTGAGGCACTGTAAGTGGAACCTTGCTGCTAAAGTGGCTTGACTCCAGATCCTCCTGCAATTCCTGGCGTCACTTACATTAAAGCCCATTGACTTCTCTGTATTTAATTTACATTTCCCTCAAACATTTTGCAATGCATTCGGTACGTAATTGGATTCTTAAAGATGCATTAATCGATTCCTGGC
>OMLF01044175.1:0-11943 GCA_900302615.1 Holocentrus rufus
CAAGTGAAGAAGAGAAAAGGACGCAAGATTGGAATGATAAGCTGTTTCTCTTTTTTGGTTTCATTTTTTCAGGACATATTGGGATACTGATTGTCTGTGGATATTGTGCAGGTTATTGCCTTGTTTCTGCAAAGCCAACATCTGCTGAAAGGGGGGGGGCGGGTCAACCTTTCAAGGTGAGGAGGATAGGCTAGCACAGATGCTGCCAGGCTTTGTTAAGTTTCATTTCGCCCCCTGTCCACTCTTGTTTGGCAGGCGGATTTACACTTGGCAGCACCAGTTCATTTTCTAGTTGTTGAACGTGAGAGGATCCTGGGCTCCTGCCCCAAAACACCCAACATTTGAGGACTGAACAAACAGACCATGCATAAATAAATAGAGTAGATGTGCATGCAAGCACATACAAATGCACATTTCTATAATCCTTGGATTTTCTGAGCAATTCCTGTGAGTTATGTAAACTGAATGGAAACAAATATCAACATAAAAAACAAAAGTACCCCATGTAGCCCATGTAGAACTGGTAAGAAAGAAAAATGCTCTCCACTTCAAAAAGTACATTTCTCAATAATTAAGAGCACAAAGATATACAGTACTATAAAAGCTTCTGTGGTCCTGGCCCAGAAATCTAATATAGATGAATTTGAGCTGGCATCTGTTCATGGCAACCTTCCAAAAAGACTTAAGGGACAGACCAAGGAAGACATTAGAATAGTTATGTTCTGTAAGCGGCAGTGTTAGCTGGAAAACTCGACTGAATGCTATATGGTCTCTTCTTACCTTTGAGGTCCAAGTTGCGGGCTCCATTGGAGTGCTGGGTAACGGTGCGTGAGTCGATCTTGAGCGTATGTACGTTGTTAGCGTCCCGGGACACCACCACGTTGTGCCACTGGTTGTCATTGAGCGGCTTGTCTGAGTTGCCCTTCATGAGTGACGGCCCGTTACCGAGGTCAAAGACGTAGTGGACGTACCTGTGAGGAAAGGGGTCAGTGTGAGGATGGTGTGGTTGTGCTATTTTAGATCTTTCAGGATTCTGCAAGTCCATGATTGTGAAAATTACTGTGGAAATAAAGCTATTCTGTAGAGGAATGTCTCATCTGTGGAAAATACATAAATCAAAATTTAGATGTCCTGAGGGTATTGACTGACATCGCTGGGGTCACGACTGGTCTCACAAGTGTCATGCATGATGATTAGTCAGGACAGTTTTAAGGAGCAAAAATTTAAATTATAAATATATTAGCTGAACATGGGCACAAATAGTTGTTTAATAGTTATTTTAATTGGAGGCATGTATGATAAATTGCATTCTCAAAGAAGCATTTTTGCATATCATACAGTATTACAAAGAACTTTTGTATTTTATACATGCTTTTTAACTTCAATCAATACTTTGATTGATATACAATATGTTTTCATAATAACTGAACATTTTTAGGCTATTTATCCTCATGTTCGTAGAATATTTAATTAAACCCATGCAATTACTGTGGAATTTAAGATTTTTTTTTTCTGCAGAATCCTGGAGGGACTTTTATTTTAATTACAAATCTTATACAATAGCTGTCTTTGAAGGACAGGGAATCCTCAAATGTCTCAGATCTCTATTAAAAAAAAGGCAATCGGTGAGACAGTTTCTCTGTAAACGGGAAGGCTCCCAAGACAATATGAACTTGACTTTGCTTCAGAATTCCTATAAATCCTCAAAATGACTTCTACCAATGAGACGACGGGTCAGAGTCAAGAGCTCTCTCAGCCTCTGATTGCCAAGGTGAGGCGATTGAAGATTGGAGGACATACTTCTTTCTTGCTTTCATCCTTATCTCACCCTCTCCATCTCAATCAGTCACTGTCTTTCTAGGACTGAATTGCACATTTTGGAGGAACAGAATATCGCCTCACCTCATTCGGCCACACCTTTTAAAACCACAGCCCTGGATTTCTCCTTTGTCTACTTCCTGGTTTGACGTGTAAATATAGAACATCCCTTTGTGTAAAAGCCCCTGTTTACCCACAGGCAGACAAGGTGGCACAGTTCCTTCCTTCACACAAAGATGGCTGTCTTTTGTGTTTTGGGTTTAGGCTATTGTGGCTGTGTTTCATTTGAGGTATGTGTTTATTCTGCCTCCATTCCATTTCCTTTATATAGCCCCTTGTCTTTGTGTGGCAGAGTCAGCTCAGGCTTTTGTGCTGTTAACAGTGCTGAATATAGAGGACAAGAGGCAGGGAGATATAACAGCAAAAACCTCTTTCTTTATATCTTAATTATGAACAGATGCATAGCTCTGAGGGCGATATAATGCACAATTCAAGAGGGATTTATTTCAAGTTCATGTTTCTTAAAGCTTTTATTTGAAATTCACCAAGTATTTTGCAGGTCACAGTATTGCAATATGCCCCCAATTTTCCACTGCTGTTTATCATTCATATATGGATTGTAAAACAAATACCCAAGAGATGATTTCATCAGAGGAGCGGAGCGGAATATTTCACCAATTTCAGTCTCCCAACCAATAACAACCTGTGTGCAGCTTTGAGCTGAGCTATAAAGCAAACTGAAATTCTAAACTCTATTATTGTATAACTATAAACTGAACCATCACCCTTTGCAGAACTGATCATTTTCAAGCAACTCTCACTATCAGCTTCTCATATTCAGAAAGGGTAGGTCATTTCCATATGTGCCAAATGGCTATACATCTATACTTGTTTGCTGTGTGTAGCATTGTGACGTCAATCAATCATTACCAAATTATTCTGAGACTGTAGTATGATTAAAAATATAAAAAACAAAAACAAAAAAAGAAGTAGACCGTCACTGAGAACATTGGCAGCCTCTACCATGACATTGCATTTTATACTGTGTTCCAGAGATTCAGATTTCACGAGTAGTTTTCTGGATTGCTTTAGGGCACAAAAGATATTGCATAATGACTCTAAAGCTTTTTCTAGCAATGGCAGATGGGAAAATCACTGCCTTCAGTAAAGGCAAAGATGCCAAGGAGGGGGAGCATGAAACATTCTGCTTGTGATGGCAAGCAAAGGAGGTTTATTGCTAGTATAGCCTTAATTTTGAGAAACACAAGAAACTAGACATAACACCATCAGCTATATTGTCTATCAGGCACTGCAACTAGAATCTCAAGCACTGGAACTTACCCTTTGACCAGTTCCACAACAATAAAGTCGCTCCCATCTCCAGAATTGAAGAGCATCAGGCCGTCAGGCGTGGTGGTCTTGAACTGGAAGAAGAGGTGCATGGAGGCGTAGGCTTGTAGCGTGGCTAGTGCTAAATAGCTGCCTTTCGTTCGAAACGTCACCGGATCGGCGATGATGTGGCGCATGCCAAAGCGGGCGTTCAGCTCGCAGTAGGAGATGTCTCCGTTCTTGCACTGGTCCAGGTAAGGCAGCCCGTTGAAGGTCAGGCCCTGGAGGTGGCCGATGAAGTTGGAGGGCACCACGGAGATGAAGCGGCGCTCGGTCATGATGCCGGTCTCAATGTTGTGGAACTCCAGACGTGTGTGGGCACCGGTCATCTGGCCTAAAATGGTGGAGGGCACAAACACAACAAAACGGTAAGTTTTTATTATTGGTAGATGGATTCAAAAAACCACTTAAACCCACCAGCTTACCTTAGCATATGCATATGTTTATTGTTTATTATCTATTGCATAATTCCCTTTTGGTATGTGTATTTTTATTCTGCATTTTGTATTTGTGCAGCACTTTGTAATGTTGTTTTAAAAAGGTGCGATATAAATAAACTTTTACTTACTTACTTACTTACTTACTTAGGTTTATAATTCATTAGGACTTATAAAGCATCCTAGGCACATCTTACATTGTACACAGTACAACTTTAGTACAACAACTGGTACTGGTACTGTGATTACATTCTAATCACAACATGATTTGTTATGTGTTGAAACCCAAGAGGTAAACTTCTACTGGTCCAAATTTTATGGTAGGGTCCAAAATGAACATTGTTGCCCATCTGCAAATGGCAAGTGAAGTGAGAACACAGTGCTGAGTGCAGGTAATGTTCCAGCTCTGAGCATGAAATGCCACCTCTCATTGCATCAATTTGCTCCATTACCTTTATAAGCTGTTTCTTCATACTGTATGTCTGTTTTGGCGGATTAACACCAAGAATATATGACCATGTTGGTGCATTAAATATTTGAGTTCAATCATTAGCTTGTCTGTTTTTCACTGACTGATAGACCCTGACAGACCCCACCACACAACAGCCAGTCCCTGACCTTTTCATTAGCAGGCTACTTTTAATGACTGATTTGATTCGCTCCCATCATCACATTAGATTTTTACATTGGAGAATGAGGGTCATAAAGTCTCAATCGGTGAATGCCTTTAATCACACCTAGCCTTTCACTGCGATTGGAAAATTTGTTTATCAGCCAGCTGACCACTAACTCGGAAACTGCACAGCTAATATCAATCTCACAGCACAGCCATGAAAAACATTAAAATACACATCAAATGCTTTAAACTGTATAGTGCATACTCCGATGTGATTGCAATGTGAGATAGAAGCTGCAGTTTAGTAATTACATAGTTTTGGCATACCTGTAATTAGCTCATGACATCTTAAAACCAAAACAAGTGTTTAATGAAACAGTGTGTATGAGTTAATTGCACAGGTTAACGCAGGTTGAATATATCTTGCTAATATTTTGAGAAAGATATTACATAAGTACCATGTTATAGAAAATGTCATTGTTCCACATTGCACAATTTATATTGTGTTTACCAGTAGGCGTGGAGTAATGAGCTTGGCAAGCTTAGGATTAAAATGGCCTACCTACTGAAGCCTGGCAGGCCCTGTAAGGCCTCCCTGAGCATGTTCTTTTTTTTCTTGCCTGCAAACCAGTGTGTGAACCAGTCAGAGCTGGCTGATCTTGACTCCTAACTTCACAGGGTCATTCCTAGCCTCCAGTCTCAGTACGCCCACTCTCTTTTCTTCATCTATCTCACACCTTTCTCTCACCTCTCCCCTCATCCGTTGCCCTGCCATCTTTTTGCCCGAGGCCCGAGTACAGTGGGTGCTCATAACACCACCTCGTCTCTTGACCTTTCATCCATCTTTTGCTGTTTTCTTGGTAGGTAGTGGCACCTGTACCCTTTCTCTTTGTGCACAGCTGCTCAGTTTAAAACTCACAATCAGTAAATGCTTGAATAACCTCTCCTCTTCCTCTTTCGTTTCTCTTCCCTGCTTAGTCTATATTACATATAATGTTATCCTGCCATCTCTCCATATATCTCCATGGATACACCCAGGCCATCCAGCTTCTTGCAGGGTACATTAACCTCCAGTCTTTAAAACATTACAGTTTTTCTTATTAATCCTAACCATTATACAGCCTGCTTACAGTGAGACAGCCAAATATGTGTGTATAAATCTGTATGGGTTACATCAAGACCTGATGCTATGTGGTGAGACTTTACTTAGTAACGAGCACTGGAATGAAGTATTATTTCAAGCAAATTATATTTGCTAGTGTTATAATCGCTCCCTCTAAATATCAGACAGATATTGAGTTATCCATAAACCATGTCCCATACAGATGTTTAATTCATTTTCATCATAATTATCTATCGCTCTCTTTCAGTTGACAGCTTGTTTAAATGAGAAATGGCAGAAAAGTTGACTTCTTCTAGGTGGAGGCATTCTCCCAACTTTTGATTTTTATCATGACAGCAAGCATGACAGCAACTATTATCCAGATTTTGGAAGGTAGGAGAGGATGCAGCTGCCAATTTTCGAGGTGTAACGGCAAGTAATATAATCAATTATTGCTGTGAGGAAGTGATAAGCAATGTCATTACTTTTGACATAAGTAATGAGAAGTTTGGTATGTAATACGTTTTTGGAGGTACATGCCTGACACCGATTGCAATATGCTCACAAATTTTTTTATTTTTTTCCTTATTTTTTTCTGACAAACAAATGTATGGTTTGGATGAGACTCAGCTAGCATGTTTTTCTTTAATTCTTTTCAATTGACTCCACTTACCCAGTGCTTTTCTGAGTAAGGCACTGTCATCACAACCACTATGAAAATATCAAAACACTTGAGTATCATGATGATGATGTTTTGTAATACTGTATGGACTCTAAAAAACACTGTATCAATTTTTTATGAAAACTTTATATGCAAAGATTTGTGGTCGTGGTTCATTTTGTATTATGTTGAAAGCCTCGACTGCAGTGCTGCAATCTTCAACCATGTTACAGGGACTGCGATAAATACAAATGCAGATCCCACTGTGCTGATTGCATTAAAAAAAGTGATTTTCATTTACTCAGATTTTATGCATATGTGGTGTGTTCTTTATACTATGAATTTTCTTAAATTAGATTTAAAAAAATACCAATATATCGCCTTGCGTACAATATCGCAATATATTGAATCATAACCCCTGTATCGCAATATGAATCATATCAGTGGATTCTTTCCAATGCATAGCCGTGCCATGCTCCTTTGCATTTGCTTTTTCGCCTTCCCACATCTCAATCCCCCACCCCGTATCCCACACAACTAACCTTCCACGGTGACATTATCCACTGACAGCTGCAGGTTCTTGCCTCTTCGCACCACCTTCACCGTGTGCCACTCATTGTCGTTGAGCTTCTGCCCCGCGAATAGAGTTTCAGGTCCTTTACCTGTTGGAGGGGGTGGGTGGGGAAGGCAAGTCACCCAGCAGTTTAACAGGCATGGAGGGTGCACACTCACACTCACTCACACACACACACACATAGTTCACGCTGGTGACAGTGCTACTGGAGGAAACCTGCATGCTTGCAAAACGCACGCCTGCACACATAAACGCTGCAGAATCATTCACTCGACGTACTGGAAATAAAAAGAGTCACAACATCTGGTCTGACAGACTGTAAAATAGGGTGCCTCCACAAGAGTGTTGCAGCAGGATGTCGTCAAAGAAGAGAAATAAGCTGTAACCAACTGAGCGAGCAGATCACATCGCGCTGCCAACAATGGCTGGCGACGTTGTGTTACAAACACAATACAAAGTCATGTTTTGCTGCGGCAGAGCGTTCAATGTTTGACTTTTTAAATCTAAATGGGAGAGTCGATGGGCGAGACCGGACGGTTTAACCCGTCATCCCCGAGCCTCTCTCCTCCCTAACTCCCGCTCTCCACTTCTCCCACTCTCTTTGTTGTCTTTCCTCCACCGCTGAGAGGGACACGTTTTGATGCAACGGCATATGGTGTTGCAGAATTGCTTATTAGAGCCATATTTACATAAGCGCCTTTTTTAACGCGGGGATCGGAGATATTTATATGCTGCCAATGACGGAGCCTGATTGCACCGACATTTTGAGCGAATTGTCAAAGCGGCGGAGCGGAGCAAAAAGTGCGGGTTTTGATGAAGGCAGCAGAAATGAATGCCCCCCCACCCCCCTTTCAATGCAGCGTGACGAGTTGACATGATTCATGGGCGAAGCGGCGGTGATTGCTGGATGTGCCACTGTGTGTTTTCAGAGTCAAAATAGACGTACCCCTCTATAGGGATGGAAAAAAAGAAAGGTGAGGGATGTGACAACAGGAATCATCTGGCCTCAAAAGGCAGAAACACAGGCTTGGCGGCAAATGGGCGGTACGGGCCACGAAGGTGAAGGTAACCATGATCAGAGGGGAGAGGGAGGGATCTGTAAACAACAGCATAATACAGGGAGACTTCCACTTGGTTGCCAGTAGGGCAGACTGAAATAGCAGAGCGCCAGAGGACACTAGTCACTTCCATTAAGCCACATACTGTACTATACAAGCTCTGGAGTGCAGCAAGGGCCAGTGTGGTTGGTAAGTAAAAGAAAACCTGACATGGAAAGACACTGGCTTTCTGACACCATTAGCACTGATGATTTGTTCATTAGAGATCTAATATTAGAAATCCCTCCATTCTATCAGGGCCAATGGTCGTTTGGCCAGCTAGTTGGCTGGCTTGAGCCTAACTGTAGAATGGGTTCTCCAGTAGATGATAAACTACAGCCTGGCAAAATACGATTGTCCCCCTCCCAGTTGTGTGTGAAATGATTTAGTTTAGAGGAAAAAGGTTCCATCAATTGATGGCCCCCGCCTGGCATGCACACACGACCCACTGGAGAATTGTTTTCCCATTTACTGCTGTTGCCTTTTTTTTCCATGGGCTTTTTGTCTCCAGCCACATGAAATTGGATAGAGAAGACTTTTAATCACACCATGTGTGAAGTAAATATAAAGGAAAAGGCTGCTATACTGCTGCAAAAAGAAGAAAAAAGGAAAGTGAATGAGAGTTACTCGCAGAGGAGGTAAAATTTGATAGATAGGGGGAGAAATTTGAGAGAGGACACAGTGGAGGAAGAAATAAAGAATTTAGCAAAACCTAAAAATTGAGCAACAAAGTGCAACAGAGCAATGCCGCGCTCACAATCATAGAACCTAGGAGAGTCCGGTGCAGAGCAAATGAAGGGAAAAGGCTACCTTTTAGGTTACAGCGCATGTAACATTTATCTGGCTCGGCCACTAGAGGCTACAGGGGAGCACGGGCCGCTGCTGCAAACATACCAAGGTCCATTTGGCCATAATAGCAGCAACAATAAGGGAGTGAAAGATATATGTGCTGCTCTGGCCGGGCAAGTGAAGTAAGGCTCTGGGCAGGAGGTGGGAAAAGCGCAATGTGGGACCCATTAGATTCCTGGGCCTAAGTGTGATGCACAGTAACAACACCACTTGAGGGAAAAACACAGCAAGATCTCAGTCCATCATCGTCTTCTTGATGCTGGGGTGTTCAAAAATAGGATGACGATGTTATAAACATGAGTCCAAAAACCGAACTTACAGAATTTTATGCTGGCTTAAAAAAAAGCAGAAGCATTTTACAAATCACAATGCCAAGAGTGTGAACTGCCTGTACCTGTAAGTGGCTGAGTACATTGCTGACAGTTGAGCCTCACTTTTAATTCCCAGGTAGCACTGCAAACAAGGAAGCTGAGAGCCAACTGAGAGCTAGCAGTTCAGGGTTAAATGAGTTGCTAAGCCCTTAACACTGCCTGGCAGGCAGAAGTACTCTTTGCTAGAAAAACAAAAGAGGACACAGTACTCATTAATAAAAGAGCGGGTGATTATTAAAATGCAATTAATTCTCATCGCACCACTTGTGCCCTCTCGCTTTGTCTTTGAGATCAGTGAGGCAAAGGCCTGTGATCACATAAACAGCGGGCTTCCTCTGCTTCTTCTCTCCCTCTTTTGTTCCCTTCCCCTCTTGTTCTGTCACTTTCCCCTCGCACTGTCTCCATGTGTCACATGTGAGCTGAAGGGGGTGTCGGAAAGATTTCTGACTTAGAGTAAAAATAGCCAGTTCGGGGCTTGTGGATTACTTTCATCGACTGTGTGGGAGCAGCATAAATGAGAGGTGTGATGTTTGCAGGCTGTTGCATAATTACCAGCAGTCATCCATCATTGGCCGCTGTGTGCTCTCTGTAAACAACCTTGATTAATGCAATCGGATCAATGGAACACAAGCCGTCAGCCAATGGCAGCGGGTTGTCACCATCAGTCACTATTCAGGGTGTGCGGTAGCTGTTACAGCCATGAGTGCTCGAGCAGTTGTATAATCAATGTATTATGTCTAAGCCCTAATCAAAACCACTTGAGAGAAAATGGCATATCTGATTATCAGTCAGCGGCAGTAGTGGGAGATGATGACAACTTCCCCATGTTCAGTGTGTGGAAGTAAGAGAAATGTTTCTATTCCTCTGAGTGCTCGATAAGTGGCAGAGCAATCCCCATGACAAAACTGTAAGGTGCTTTAAATAGAAGCCCCTGACAGATCACCTCTCTTACTACGAAAAATGAATTCCCTTGGTCCCGTCAGCGTTTGTCATGGACACCTCAATATGGGGCCACAACAAGGAAAAAAAAATGATAAAAGTGCACTACAAGATAAATGTTTCATCTTGACGTTGCGGGCCTTTTGCATTCCGCACGCCGGAAAACAGCAATGTGCTCCGACTGATGTTCCCGCATCGCTCTGCGTCAGCCTGCACCGATGTTGCAGCCAGGCTTCTCTGACGTGGCTGGCACTCCGGCTGAGTGAGCTGAAGCCCGAGGCTGGCCGGAGGGCTCGTTGCCGGCCACAGAAAGCTCAGAGACACTGACCGCGAGCCAAAGCCAAGACGGCAGCGGCACAGCAGGACCACCAGAAGTCGTCCGCAACGCCGATAGCGGATTCGAGAACCAGCCGGGAGTCACGCAGTCGGCCGTGGCAACACGCCGGAGGTTCGCCAGGATCGCTCAAGCATATGTAATTGCAGGGTCTGGGATTGCAGGGGTCAGAGGTGTGGGTCCGTATTTGCAAGTCAAGGGGTTACAGCTTACTAGGAAGAACTGGAATGTCCGGGCCAACAAGACCATTTCCGCCACACTCCGCTGCTGTGGAAATGTAGAAGAAAATTCTCTCCGACTCATCATAGAGGTGTTTTGAAGCTCTTCAAATATGCACTAAAAAAAGCACTGCAACATTTGCAAGATCAACCATCAGCGACCAAAATAAACGGAACACAGAACAGGAAAAAAGGCTGTACTGTAGAACGTCTCCACACTATGCCCTGAATATGCCATTTGGTGTTTTTGTCATTTCAGCAGCGACTCGACGAAGCAGGGGAACCTGAGCTACTCCATTAATCGAGTTCCAGAACTGTAGTAGATTCTCTTTTACAACTGTACCATATTCCCCTTTACGAGGCATGACAGAGCCTGCCATCTCTAAGTATGGGATAGAGCAGCGGATGCCAGTGGAGGCTGCCTGATTCAAATTCCCTGGGAGAGAACATAATTATGAGCAGCGAGCGCTCAGGACTTCTGAGGTCAGGAGTTTCTGTGGGACACACATACATGCATGCCTCCACACACACACACACACATGTGCCTGCTCGCGTACACACACAAGAAAACAAAAATATAGCTGTGCGTGGACTGCAGTCCAATTAAAATCAAGACAAACCCACACTTCTTCTCATTCTCGGCTCAGCAGCCCCACTCTGAGGAAAGACGAAGCACACTGATACTGAGAGAGAGAGAGATTGAGTCGGGAGGCAGAGGTGGATAGATAGATGAGGGTGGGTACCAGATAACAGGGATGAATTTTATTTTTCATTCAGCATCGTGTTGGGGGGGCTGTGCTCACTGACAAATGCTAATATTCCTGCTTATCGAGAGAGACAGATGCTGTAATCAGAGTGTCAACGTGTATGTGTCTAAGTTGGTCTTATTTGTGTTCATGATTATCGTTTCACAGCCAGGTGATGGACCTCCAGGCAGCCCCCCTGCTATGCACCCATCTGGGGAAGTGCATCATACTGTAAACACACAGCACCGTGTACATACACATGTGCACACAGCTTCAAATATTTAAGAAGGTGTAAACTTAGTTCTTTAGGATAAAAAAAAAAAGCAAATTTCCTTAATATTCTGTGGTACATGTCATTTTTTGGCCTTAAGTGTTTGATCTGTACTTTAGAGGTGGACAATACATGAGAGCAGCTTTGTGGAAAACAGCAGTACATTTCCTCAAGAAGTGAAAGCCCAAACAACTGATAAGCCCAAAATGTCAATAACAAATATTTGTCTGGAATGTGTAGAAGATCAAGGTTTTGTTTCTTACCTATGATGTCTTATATTTCCTTAAATATGTAATTAGTCCTGCACCTGCAAAACTATTTATTCCCAGTCATTAAAATTTCAAAAAAAATAAAAAATAAAAATCTCTTCCTAACTGTGTTTGGTGCAATGATGGCAGTTTGATTATTGAAGTCTATAGATAGTATTTTTATATTATAGTGCAGGGAAACAATGAACAAACAAATAAATCAAAAATACTCAAATTTAAATGACAGCAAATGACTATAATCTATGATAGAAT
>OMLF01044183.1:9190-19393 GCA_900302615.1 Holocentrus rufus
CCCAACCCACCTCCTCTCTCATTCGTCTATGGATATCAGAGCATTTCTTTGTACAGCGGGTGGAGCAGCTGCAACCATAGGTCTGCTCTCGCTAAATTCAGCAATCTAGATTCAAAACAAGGAGACATAACGTTTTTTCACAAATATATCAAAGTGGATGGTATAAAAATGTTAATGCAAGATCCAGTGTTCACTGAAAGGCGAATATGCTTAATAACAAGCATGCAAAAGAAAGCCAATTCCATTTGATAGGCACTCAGACTGTGGAAAGATGGGAGGGAATGACTTGTAACCACCACTGACCTTCACTTTTGATACAGGTAAACATGCCTCAAGAGCATTATTGAGGGAGCAACAGCAAGTTTGACCGACTCACTACAAGACTAGCATCTTAGGGACTGCACTCAAGCACAATGTTATATATATATTTTTTTTTTGTCTTGAACCCTGGGATTTGACATATTTTCATGCTGTTAAAAAAACTCCTGAATGTAGGCCAGACAACTCTCCACGAGAGAGTCCTTAATGCCAGCACCACCAAGAAAAAGGAAAAACAGTAGCTTGGAGGCAATTCCATTGACACATTTTGAGTCGTGGGCTCTTCCTTCCCAGTAGATACTATATATACCCAGCATCCCCCTGTGGGCTCTTCCTCAGTCGACGCCAGCTGGCCAAGATAAAATGCTGACAGTAAATCGAGATAATTTGGGCTCCAACACAACAGAAATAATTGTTAATCAAAAGCTCATCGATAAAGCGAGCAGGTCAGGTTCATTTATTTATATAGTCCATCACAAAGACTGAGCCTACCTGGATTTAACTAACCAAAAAGCCTAAGGAAAAACTCAAATAGGATGATGGGGAGGCGTAACAGGTCTGCCTAACCTTCATAGCCAACCCTTCAAGTGTAGAGGCGAGGGTATTAAAAAACACACACACACCCTTTTCCTGTAGAGTATAGGTAAACATTTTGACACCCATTTTCCTCAGCAGAAACTTGAATCCACTATATGACCCAGAAAATAGCAGACGGCTTCATTTATCTCCGGCTGTACAGCTAAAGTGTGGGTTAGAGCCGCTGTAGAGGATGAGAGTGGGTGGGTGAGTGTGTGAACCACTTGCTCAGGTTGTAGCGAAGAGAATAAGTGTGGGGACTGACAGGAAAACACAGTGGGGTCCCTCTCGGCTCTGCAGTGCTCTGCTGGTTGTGGTTGTGGGAGGTTTGACATAAGTGGAGCTTTCAACCCAGGGACTGGTAACAGATGGTGTTGGGAAATTAAGCTCCTCTACACAGCCCTGTCGCTCTGTCCCATGAGTCCACGCTTCTCTGTCTTTGTCTCTCCTCCCCTCTTTCTCTTTCTTGGCCTCCCTCTCCCTATGGCTCCTGTTGTTCGCTCTCTCTCGCCCATTCCCCTCTTCTTCTTCCTCCTCCTCTTTTGCAGATGCTGGACCACTAAAATCCCTCCCACACTCCTCTGTTACCCCACAGTGTACTATTTTTTTTTAAACAGGAAAAGAGGATAATTAGATAGGTGCAATGATCAGGATAGGGCTGAGAAAGTGACGGGGAAGTAGCAAGCTGGGAAGATGGCGGAAGGGAAGGGCTGGTGATGCAGCGGGTGATTAACACAAAGAGTCAGGAGGATGGAGAGGAGATAAATGAAGGACAGCGCGAGGACGGCCGAGTTGCATGGTTCTGAGCTGCAGAGCACAGTAGAGGACAGGATGATATGCTGGGAGACACGCTGTAGAGTAGCTGCAGTCTCAGCATTGGCCCACTAGCATCAGGCAGTGGGAGCTGCGCCAACGGCCTCCTGGGACCCTGCACATACCAAAATAAAAATAGATAATGACTAAATTTACCTCTGTTTTCCTTTAGGGCCGGAAGGAATTTTGTATTGGGAGTGTACCTCTGTTCTCCTGTACAACAAAAGTGTTTTGCAGTCAGGTTTATGATAGATGGTTATGAGGAGCACATGTTTAGGCCCTCACAACAGGTACAGTTTTAATGGTCTATCTCCATGCAGAGAGTTGAGTTGTGGTATTACAAAGAGAGAATGGGTAGGAATGGATGTGATTCGCTGTGTTTTTGCCCGCCATACTCTCCCATGCAGATATCAATAGTTGCATGTTGTTAGCCGCTTTAAAGACTTGGCGCTCCTTACAGCTCATGGTACGGCAATAAATTGGTTATTATACAGTAATTGCGCCCAAATCTTTACACAACATTCTTTTACAATTTCACTTTTATGATCTCCGATCTGGCCTGAGTTTGTTTCATAACTGGCAGCTGCAAAGTGTATGTTTTCAGTGGCAGTGTGAACATTTTTGCAGGGGCAACTTAGTGCTGTAAAGTGTGGCTGGGCATTTGAGGATGCTATGCATCTTAATGAGGTATGTCTCTCTTGTTGGCCTCAGCAGGGGAATCATCACAGCTCATTTTGCAGTCCTGCAGTGTCCTATCAGCTTTGGCAGCCAGCAGTAAGTTCACTCCATCTGCCAGTTGCTAGGTGCTGATATGTAAAATGATCTGTGCCTTGGTAGCCCCTTAGCACCAGGGAAGTGATTTGCTTTTGAGGACAAACTGGGTTTCGTGAATCCTAATTATCCTCTTTGCATCACCAGCCTGACATGGTTTGTCGTTTATCCCCCCTGAAAGCGGCGGAGGGGAAACAATCTGCAGAGACTACAGCAAACTACCTCTGCCCAAACAGAAAGAGCTCCCATGGATATACAGTCGCTGAAATACAACAATGGTATTTTCCATCATTCCATTTTCACAGGTTCAGGGAGAGGTGAAAAATAATATCGACTGTGTAATGCTGGTGCTCTAACCGCATGCACGTGAAAAAATCACTTCTTGGTTTCGATCATATGAGCCGCGTTGAAACCACTGAATGGCTTTTTCAGCAATTGTGAACAGCGCTGTGGACATCAGACCGGTGTAAAAGCATGTCACCCCGCCTGCCTCCCATCTCCTCAGGAATTCTGTTCATTTTTGTTGGCATGGAAGGACAGTCTGTCGGCTGGGAAGAAAGGGAGGAGGGGGGGTATTGTGGAACAGTGGTGGAAGAGACAGGGAGAGAGAGAGAGAAAAAATCAGGTTCGGCTGAAGGGGAGGTAAAGGAGAGAATTGGGAGGGTGCAGTAATGAGACGGGGCAGCAGATGTGAGTGACAGTATGATGGAATGATCTGTGCGATGGCCGTGCTGTACTCTCCAGACTGGGAGGTGTGTGTGGGCAGTCATTGAGGAATGGTGTGTGTTTGTGTATGTGTGTGTCCTTGGGAGAAAAAAAAATGATACTGAGTGTAGGGCTATCAGCTCTGTTTAAAATATAGTTGTATATCGGGTGCATAATCTTCCAGTCTATTCATCACGGTTAGTCAGTTTGGTAATTAAATTGAATTATAGCTTAATGCACCCTCCTCTAGGTGTAACAGTGCTTCTAATACAGTAGTTGTGATTTTGGTCAGCCTATATTGTCCTGCTATGATTGCTCTGCTCTTGATTACTGCACATGACATTTTGGACAACACTGATCGTGACCCAAAGAGAAAAAAGTGAGAAAAACATAAAGGGATAATCCCTCCTACTCAAATGGCTTCCATATTAACGCTATTCCAGCAGCATTAACTGCATATGGAGAAATTTATGGATTCAATATGTGAACAAAACTCTCCCCCAGGCAAATGAATGGTCCAAATTAGAGTTCTCTTCAATCAATGCAACAGATTTGTGTTTGGGACCTGACGCTGCATCAAGCAGCTCCCAAAGTGCCGATGTGAATGCGGCAAATGGTTTCTCTATGGCGGTCTAAAACCTAATTGTCACCGTCCCTCGTGGTGTGCAGTGGAGATCATCAATGATCATGATCAAACCGTAATGGACTTCACACCTGGTAAAGATGGGACATGGTTGTGTTTAGGCTGCGCGCCGCACTCGGCTCTCCGCACAGCCGAGTTATCCTGCCATTTTTCAGCCCATCCGCATTCCTCCACTCATTGGTATTCCTGTTCATATTACCCTCTTCAATCAGCAGCAGAGAAGCTCTGATTAATGGCAACAGTGAGAGCAATCTCCCAGTGATTCATTAAACAGGACTGGCATGAATAAAAAGAGAGATTTGCTCATATTGCCTCTCAGATCCCATAATATGTTCTGTCACAGGAGAAATGTATAATTCATAGTGTTGTTAGTGGCTGTGAACATGTCCACACATACATAGTTCCTTACAAAATGGCTGCTTCCAGTTGGAATAGTCTAATCATTTATCATTTTATTAGGTTATGGTAGGAATAATTGATGTGCTGCCCATGTATGTTTGGAAATACTGTTTTAGTGACAAGACTTGTAACATATCCCAGGTAATTAAACTGTAATAGATCTAATTATTGCTCTTTGAGTGATCGCCTCATCAGTGATGCATTACGTGGTAAGCCCGTGGCCTTGACATGATGCATGGGTGACAGCCAGATCATGATGTCTCTGCACCATGTTGCTCTTAAAAAACAACAAGAAGCTCACCACAGGAAAATGGTATTTTTTGTCTGTGGAGAAAAAGATGATAGAATTCAGCCTCACTTTTACCAGGTGAACAACATTTCTGAAATTGGGTCATTTTTAACCTAAAATAGTCTTGAGAGGCATGAATGTTTTTATTTCAAATCATTTAGACTATAGCAGCTCCCTTCCCTCCTGTCTGAGCCAAAAGCCCCTAAAATCACTATGTTACTATAATTGTCCTTTAGGGACTTACAGTTTGCCTGTTACTCAACAGTGAGTATGTAATCACCTTATTGTACTTAAGGTATTTTTTATATCCTATGGTATCACTATAATCCAGTTATATTCCTATCAGGACTTATAATTTTGCTGTGATATCTCTGTAATAGCTTTATAAAATTGATTTTTAGATTACAATCATTTTCGTAAGGGATACAGAAGCAGTAGCAAGGCTTTTCAAGTGATGTAAAAAGACAAGCTCACCAGTTTCAGAATTTCTGCATTACTGCCTGCTTTAAATTGATTCAAGATGTTACTTCAAAGGTCTGGGGTGGGTGTGAGCCCCTTTATTTAATTGATAATTCAAGATTATCAAAGTTCAAAGAAAAAGTACAGATTTTTGCTGAACCTTTCAGAAAGTGCTATACCAGTGAATTACAATGATGATGATGATTGTTATTTTTGTAACAAGAGGAATTTATTTATAATACAGTAGCATGAGGTAAGCATGTTCCATGGCCCATTTACTGTAACGATGCTAAATGTAATTTTGGTAAGAACTGAACATTTTCTTGACAACTGGATGCCATCGAAGCTGAGATCTTGACATTATCCATAAGACGTTTAACAGCCAATATCACAAATGATAAATGACATGGGGCTGAAACACCTTAATCTTCCTATTGTGCATTTCCAGGTCTGAAAAGTCGGTTTGGGGATCTGAGTGCTGGCTGGTTTGAAAGCCAAAGGAGACATCTTGTGAGACTGAATCGGCTCCACTAGACAAAACCCATCCCTAGAAAATCACCTCAGTGCTCCCATCCGCCATATTACCGTGGATTGATTTCTATCAAACATTACTCCTGCAAATGCGTATGAGCGTGGGCCATCAGGCGAGTGTCATTACTGCTGCTCATTTGCGAGGTAAGTGACGATCGGATGTGACAGCAGCGGAATTAGCTTTGCGTTGGCTCTCTGTCACTCTCATTCTAAAATGCTGCTGGGTGGAGGAGCATGATTAAAAGGATATATAATTCCACCCTGCACATTAAAGACCTCATGCCCCACTTTCCCACCCACACAAAGGCCATAGGCTGCCTGCTCTACTGTATGACCAAGATACTGGGAAGGTAGCCCCCCCCCTTCTTCTCCGTTTCTCCTGCGTTTCTTCTTCAAGGTGATTGCTGATCTGAGAGATAGAATAGATGAAAGCATCCAGGTGGAAAGCCCATCATATAGAGATCCACTGTATTGCTTTTTCATTATAGCACAGCTACATCAAATGAATGTAGCAGCCATTATTATTGAGCTCAGGCCATGTTTCTTTTATACCGGCTCCGTGGTGGTATCCTTTGCACTGAGCAGCCTGCTACCTCATTGAGCGGTGTTAAAAATCAATAGGCTCTGACCTTACCTCTGTCAGAGGCTGTGTCACTGACCCCATCAGGACACACAGTGTGTCCTCCACTGTCTCAGCACTCGATAAGTACTTTAGATCCAGACCCAGAAGTCCGTTTCGTCAGCCCAAGTCCATCACAAGCTCAACAAGGTTCTTGATAGGTAATAAGTCAGTGCACACGCTTGGTTTTGCATCTTCAACAGTTGCTGCCCAAGACCAGAAAATGGACAGAAACATGGAGAGGAGGGTTTCCTCTTGCTTTCAGGAAATGTATTAATGCAGTTGCCTGAAATGAAATTGCTGAGATTGATCAAGTATATTTAAGCGTACAATAAATATTGAATAGGCTGCCCTTAAATGCCATATTTCCAAAGGGACATGAATCTCAAACAAGGTAAAATCAGGTCATCATCTAATCTCATATGGAAAGTTAAACCTTATAAAGAATGATTTCTCCTTGTGTCAGTATTTTTCAAGTTGTGTAGATGGATTAGACTACGTGTTGAGAATCCCATTAATAATCAAGAGGAACCCAGAATATAAGCTGCTCCCTGTTGTGCAGTCAACTGCACTGGCACGAAAAAGAGCTGGAATAGAGGAGACGGGATGAATGGTGAGAAGTGCTTATGAAATATGGATATCAGGAAGAGAGAGCAGAGTGGTTCGGGAAAGTTAACATTCAACCACTCATTCATCAGTTTAATGATACAGAACTCTGAAAGCTACTTCAAGAATCACCCGGTGTTACCTTAGAAGCAACATTACCTTTCTAGGCCAGAGATTGTGACTTAAAACAAGCTTTGTGATATGTGCTAGGCATCTACTGAAACATCACCATTATAAGGTATTAGCATGCTGATCCTACATGCATCCAATGCTAAAATATAGCATGTGGTGTACAGCTACCATACACTAAAAAAAATCAGCGCTCACTAGAGCCTTGACAACTGTTATGCTAACATTATGCAGCAGTAATTATTTCCATAGACCGTAGTCTCTCTTATCTGTCAATATTAGCGTCATTATCATTCATAAGGGAAGGATCAACTTCTGTGAAAAACTCCCTCGTCAGTGTGTTTCTTGTTTGAGAAATGGCATAAAGAGAACACCTAGCGAATCCCTAATGGCTCCTCTAACGTATGCATGATTTCATGCCTGCCGGCGTAGCTATTCCAAGAGCAACAGCTATGATTAGAGTCCCAGGAGTGGTGTTTATTCCCAGCGAGATTCAACCCAGAATCTCAGACATCTGATGCAAAGACTTAACAAAAAAAAAAACAAACCCTGATCAAATAAAATGAAAAGAAATTGTGTTGTGAACGCAGCATTGCCTCAAAAGAGTTTACCATCATTGCCAGGGCATCATAATCCACTGAACTGTAATTGCTTTGGTTTTTTGTAAGACTGCATATCCTTTCTATCTTGAGTATTTTACCAGTTTTTCAGTGACGATAGTGACAGTGAGAAAAGAGAGCGAGGAGACACAGCGTGGCATGAGCCGGAAGATGAACCCATGCCATCATAAATATTTAGTACATACTTGAGCAGGATAAAGCACCAGAATACCCCATGACTTTGGTAATATAAAGTTCATACCCGCACATTATGAGTTACTTAAGTTGCGCTGATTTACTCTGTGCCAAATGCTATCTGCTCTGTTGAGCAAACGGCTGCATAGAGTCCCACCAGCTTCTATTAAAGCCCAGGCTACAATATTAAGATTTAACATCATTGCTGACATGGGTTGGAGGAAAAAGCTGTTTTGTATTCCCTCTAGCCCAGCTGAAGACCAGCATCATCCAAGCTAGTGGGGAGAGTAGCACGCTATCAATGGGCTGGCTGGCCGACTGGCTCTGGCGTTCAGCTTCAAAGAACCGCCCGCAGGCATCGTTTCTAATATTGTCTCAGAGTCCGTGTTTTTCACAAAACTACTGATGCGTGAGTGGCCTGGAAAAACAGAGGGGAAACATCAAAAGTGCTTTTGAAGTGTGGGATTTGTCAGACCACAACTAAATGTTTCCACCTGAATCCTGATTGGTGTAGAGCGTCGTGGCCGCGTTGCGGGGAGATGTACAGTCTTTACGTTTTCCATTCTCTCGCAGCGGGCTTTGGGATTACACCTCGCTCCAGTTAAAATTTGGAGCAATTCAGTAGGCAGATATATGTAGACAATGTGCCACTCATCCTCAGCAATGAGGTGATTAAACTCTTTCTTCACACAGACTGACAGAGAGTAGACGAGCAGGAAGAGCAGAGCTGAGCACCTCCTTTATTGCTCGGTTGAACAGCTGTGTTTGCCTATGCACAGTTCATGTCTGGCATGTTAATCCACAACCAAAACAACAGTATCAAAGTAGAGGATATGTCTCATTGTATCATCATTCAGCCTGGGCACACAGCTTGAGCAGTGTACACACTCCTCTCCACAGCCCCCTCCTCCCCCTCCCTTTCTTTCTTTCTCTCTCTCCTTCTCACATACAACCAACATGCAGATGCAGAGGTAGCGTTATGTAACCTACGGGCTGGGTGTTGCAGTGAGAGTGGCTCTCAGTGGGGGGAAGTGTAAACAGCTGCAATGTCAGTGCCGGGCACACTATCATCACAACATAACACAAGACCCAGGGCATCTTGTGCAGCACAGTTGGAGCAGGCGTTGCATGGAAAATCACTGGGATTCTCAGTTTCTGCTGCTGAGTAAGACTTGTTTGTAATGTCTGGTGGAATTCCTGTTACGAAAAGGTGATTTTTTTCTGTTTCCTCACAGGTCCCATTATGGAGTTGATTTGTGTCCATAGATTTACAATCCATGGCTTTGTGATTAAAATAACTGCAACAAACCACACTGTTTTTTTGTTTTTTTTTGCCTGAAACTCACTGAGATAGAGAGCCGAGTGTCAGTGGTGTACTCTGGGTAATGACTGGTCTGTCACGCTCTGGTTGACTCTTCCATCCCCTCAATCCCCGCCATGTTGTTTTCTGACTGTCACTTTAGATTGGCCTCACACTACAGTAAGCCTCTGCTCATATCTAATTGGAGAGACGGGAGAGACACACTCTCGAGCCCCGTGGCGTCTCAGAATGCAGCGACTTGAGCATTTAGAAACTCGTTTAATTCGCCAAAAAGGCACTTTGGCTCCGTTGGACATTTTCATATCAGGTATCATATGTGGAAATCGTGCTTCACGATCATCATTAGAGCCCGGCTGATATATTGCCTGGCAGATATAATCAGCTGATATTGACTCATCATAGATATATCAGCATTGCTGTATATGATATGCAAAAAAAAGACATATTGCAGTAAAAAGCACTTGAGATAATATACAACCGGTGTTATATGTTAAATAGCTTGTCCAGCAGACAGTTTACAATACTTTGTACAGCATGTGAGTTGGCAGAGTCGTGTATCACAGCTGAGCAGATGGTGGTGCAGATTGTGTTAAGAAGTATATTGTTCAACTGTAAAATATCAAGCCTCCAGTGCATATCTTTATTACAATGATTTGATCACTAAATTGGATGATCCCTTGCTACAAAGGGAAAAAAAAAGTACTGGCAAATATATTGTTAATGGAAGTTCTTTACCCCAAGTATCAATATCTGTATTGGCCCCAAAAATCCAGGCATTGGTCAGGTTTTAATTATTATAGCTAAATTGATCTGATGTCACTAGTGAGCCATATTGCAAGTTTTATGCATCTTTAATTTGAATCATGCCAAAAAGTGATTGCACACTAAATATAAATCACAGGGGAGGATGAGTCACAAACCAAATACGAAATTAGCCCTACTTTCCAATAATCAGAATCAGAATCAGAATCAGAATCAGAATACTTTATTGATCCCCGTGGGGAAATTAATTTAATCAGTGTCTCGTTACGCCATCAGTGATAATGGTCTAACTTTCTCTATCTTTGCTTTCCATCATAACTTCAGAGCTTCTTCGCTGATGGAGTTCCTGTCAAGTAGAAACTCAAAGCGGCCATCAAGGTGAGTTCGAGGGCCCTGGGTTTCCCCGTCACATCCACGTCTGAGAGGGTTCAGCGGGGTGGACTCTCCTTATTCACCTACCTGCCATGG
>OMLF01044183.1:19413-31432 GCA_900302615.1 Holocentrus rufus
CTTTACTCCAAGTATCAATATCTGTATTGGCCCCAAAAATCCAGGCATTGGTCAGGTTTTAATTATCATAGCTAAATTGATCTGATGTCACTAGTGAGCCATATTGCAAGTTTTATGCATCTTTTATTTGAATCATACCAAAAAGGGATTGCACACTAAATCTAAATCACAGGGGAGGATGAGTCACAAACCAAATACGAAATTAGCCCTACTTTCCAATAATCAATGTCTCGTTACACCATCAGTGATAATGGTCTAACTTTCCCTATCTTTGCTTTCCATCATAACTTCAGAGCTTCTTCGCTGATGGAGTTCCTGTCAAGTAGAAACTCAAAGCGCCCATCAAGGTGAGTTCGAGGGCCCTGGGTTTCCCCGTCACATCCACGTCTGAGAGGGTTCAGCGGGGTGGACTCTCCTTATTCACCTACCTGTCATGGTTCACAGCACTTCACACTCCTCCACTGCATGGGCAAACTCTCCATACCGGCTCTGTTTCTCTTCCAGCCGATTATGCAGTTACCATGCTGCTCAGCAGCCACTAATCTGTGTTATTAAATGCTCAAAACTATTTTTCCTCAATGAATTAAGGTCACGCTTATAGAAATATTCTTTGTCATCTTGCTTTATTTTGAGCCCTTGAGCACCTTTTACCCTTTATTTGTCATGTCACGCAGGGGCGCGCCGGCACACGTGCCAACAGATGCGCACACACGCGGGCGCACACACACGCACACACACATCGCTCACATTCATACACAAGAGGAGGCAGTTAGAGTGAGCTCTGGACACATTTGTCACTCTGGCAGGCAGGCCTCCCATTCTCTGGGTTGGTGGCCTGGTTTCGGCACGGGGGCTGGGCATCTCCCCGCCTACGCTGCCTAGTAACTGTCAGATCGAGACTGTGATTTATGCAAATTGGCAGGCAAGGGCTTGTGGGTCAGCTGCGATATGTGGTAAGACCATGATTGGAACGGCCAACAAAGTCAAGTCAGAAGAAGCAACAATATTAAATCAGGAAACATTGTAGAGCCTTATTCGTTGTATAATTATTAGTGTTTTTTTGTATTGATTTTTATTTTTAGAACATGTATGATAAATGAATGTATGTATATTGTGCTTAGAATGCTTTACATTAATGTACAGTTGTAAAATATGTATATATATTAGACTAGAAAGTATATTTAGAAAATTTCACCACTGTGTGGTTTCCCTCAGATCCAGGAGATCCAGGTGGTAATAAGGGGTAGGAATTTGACATTGCCTTGCTCTGATACAAACAGTTGGTCTTTCTATTTTAATGGCTGGGTGCTTGTGGTGCCTGGCACAGTTTAATTAGTGTGAATACATTAGGCCTGTGTGAGATCTTGCTACCTGGCAGGGGTTAGAGCTGGGCAGGGACTGCAGAGGAGCAGGCTGCACCACCGGCACTCCCAGGCCCCGCTGTAATGACCCTGCCAGGCTGACACAACGCTCCTACCTGGGGGACCACTGCAGCTTTCCAATGACAGATGGAGGGCTGCTGAGACAGGGGAGCTGGGCTGTGTTACTGCAGGCGAGCAGAGCAGCCATTAGACCAGCCAGTCTGCCAGCAAGGCTGATCTGCTGTACCCATTAGCCAGCATGTCTTTGTGTTGGCTCTACCTTTGCCTGGTAAGTAAAGTAATGCCAAACACTGAGACACCCTCACGCCGCAACCTCTTTGTTTATCACGGCTTAAGCTCGGAATTAGCTTTATGGGAGCCATGTAGCTTGTGTTGAGGTTCACTATATAGCTTCTATGTATTGCAGCCTACAATTTAATCCAGATGTGCACTGGCTTGATCCTCCCAAAGTAGCCTCCACCCTCTCCATAAGGGCTAGAACGCCATTAAAGGAGTTCAATCGACGGCTCCAGCGCGTCTATTGCATGAAATGTCTCAATTCTGTAAAGATCTCAGCTCAGACTAGCCTGCTTGTCAAGCCTTGGCATGAGAAAAAAGAATCATATGCTCATATTCTGCATCACACACCCAGATTCTGTGAGGAGTCTGAGTTTATGAAATATTTGGATCACAGGGTGCCAACCTATGGCTTTTGACTTTGCTATGATATGAGACACAACCGTGCAGGCTGAGTATATTAGCTCTTTCTTCTAGTCTGACATAGTGATCAGAGAATGCATTTGAAGGCATCAGATCTTTACCATGTGGAGACTTTCATTGCTGCCTCTGATGACCAGGACTGCTCCTTCTTTCAGTCAGCAGAAAAAGGAGCTCTTTGGTCTGGTTTGTGTTAGTGATATAATCATTAATAAATGAAAGCTCTTATATTATACACCCTAAGGCAAAGACTGGCGGCTGGCTAGGCCTTCGCATGCGGCAGGAGAGCAAGGGGAATGAATGTGGCGGTTCTCATAAAAGAGAGAGGGATGGAGAGATTGGAAGGAGAGATTAAAGAGGGCGAGAGAGCAATCAAGGAAAGAGAGACTGCCCTTAACTTGCACTGTCCGTGTGCCGGCCAGAAACGCTTACATTGACTCTAATGGGGGACATGCATGCACGACCTCCTGAAGGTTGTACAAGTAATTATGCCACTTAGGAGTCTTTGACAGGCAAGGTTGTATCGGCAAACAGACACGAGGAGCATTATAATATAATGTTCAGTATTCTGCGTGACACGAACCCTTTTAGCCACGGCAGTATCCATCTTCTGAGTGTCACTCACAGGACACTCGTCCCGCGCCCATACTGACCTAAAATCCTTTGAATCGCTGGAATCGTTTCTGGTTGCAAAATAGTATTTATTATCATTTGATCAAGCTTGCTGGATAAAGGTTAAGAAATAAACTAACAGATGGTGAATATGGGAATGTAAAAATGACTACAACTCTATGGAAGTTTAAAGTGTATCTTAAAGGTTGTGGAGCCATACTTGCCAACACAGCTTTCACTCTTACTTGCTTTTTCCCCTCAGGTCGAGAGAGAGAAAAGAAAGATTTCAGTTCCCCAACAGACGGGAGCCCTTACAAGCTAATAACAAAAGCAGATGTGATGGGAGGACTTTGCCAGATAGGGTTGATGTAACAGTTTGCTGGGTGAAGGTGTTTCTGGTGTTCATTTCATTCACTCCATGCAAGCTGTGCTCTGTTGTCAGGGGAGCCGTTAACTCAAGTGTACGTGTGTGTGCGTGTGCGTGTGTGTGTGTGTGTGTGCTGTGTGCATGCATGTGTGTGTGCGTACTGTCAGGAGAGCTGTACATCTAGCTCTTCAGCAGAACGTGAGGAGGGTCTGTGAACACCTGAGCTCCTCAGTACCAAGAAGAAACATGGTTGCCATGGACACTAGAGATTATTACAGAATGCAAACAGTCTCATATGTTCGTATGTTGGAAATATCTAAATTAACATTGCTGCAAAGGGAAAACTAAAAAAAACAATTAAGCTATTGTAGACATGTTCTGGCTCAATCAGAAAACATGTATTTGCGACTTGCCATTGTCAAAACACCGTTTATATTTTTATATTTCTCCACAATACAGTACGGAGTGTCCAACCCAAGCTGGGTTTTATAGTGATTTTTATAGTGTATAGTGTTAGTAGGCCATAAGAGCAAAACCATAAGGGATGTCCACCCCCTCTATGACATCATCCATCCCTCCCAACCCAGCCCACAATGCAATGTGCAGCATTATAGTAAGTTTCTTGGGCGTGTTCGTAAATCCACATGTACATTTCTGTTTAAAAAAAATAAAAGCACCCCAGTAGTATTAAAACAGAGTGGGAAACATGAAGGAAGATATGCTAGATTAAAAGTGTTATCAATTCAATTAAAATCAGTCACACATTTACGCTAATATAGCCTCTTCCTAGCATATGGCATGCTGTGGTCTGAGGAGGTGTTATTCTCAGTGGAGTCCTGCTGGCTTACTTAGCTCGATACCATTTGGTTACGCTCGGAAAACACTCCCTGCACCTCCTCGCCAGCCAGCGTCAGCTTTAAATACCCGGAGAGGTGACAAATTATCGTGTTTGGTGCCAGAGTACAGAGTATGTTCAGACACTTTGCACCGAGGGACACATATAAAAAAGTAATGGTGTCAAACCTGGAAACGGTCCACCTTTCTTATGGTCCATTGATGGCAAGCAAATACTGTCGCTCTTGCTGCCAACAGAGGGCGCTGTGCGGTGTGTGGAGGGAGTCCAGGACCGAGATCTGCAGGGCGAGGATGCAAAGAGGGATGATTATGTCTCATTAAGCTCAATGTCATTTTTTAAGTAATGCCTCCTACACACTCTTGTGATGCCAACCACACAAGGTATCTGGTCGGGAATAATCAACAATGTGGAAAATTACGACAGAGGAGAGGAAAGATCAACGTTTCTCGAAGTCAGTCTGATCAAGTCAGACTGACTGATCAAGAGGGCACATGCATTTTCATCTTTTAAGTATTTTGGTGTTACGAGTTAGGTTGAACCTCTTCCCAATGGTGGAAGGGTTGGTAGTTAGAGGATGGAAAGCATTAAAGTGTCATCTCAACCTTTGCTAGCAACCTTCCTTATACTCTCAATTTCACCTCCCCCTGTCACTTTTTTTTTTTTTTGCTGTGACCGTCTCCTACCTCCATCCTGTTTTCATACCTCCATCTCTGTCTTTATTCCTCCTCTCCCATCGTCTCTCCTCTGCATCTTCCCCTCTACTGTATCTAGCCCCTGGACCCTCTGTGTTGCTGGACAAAGTGTCGGCGTGGGATTAGAGCCCTTCCTCCATCTTTTTTTCTTTCTTTCTTTACCTCACCCGCCATATTTTTCTCTCCCCTTTTCCACCTTGTGTCCCCTTTACCTCTTTCACACGCAGCTGAATTCAAGCATCAGGATGGATGCATGTGCACTCAGGCACACACCTCGGCCACTGCACAAATGAGCTATTGTACTTGCTGTTGGTTTTTTCACACACATAGGTGTACAAGAATGAGTTTATCCTTGAGAGACTGCTTTGGGTCCATTTTTCTGTTATTTTGCAGCATCTCTCTCATGTCATCCCTGTGTAGTGTTTACACTGTTTAAGCTCAATATCTAAACCTGCTGGAGTCTCACCATGCACAGAGCTAAGTGCAGCATTTAGCCTAGCCACAGATAAAGGACAGCTAGTTCCAGTATACTCCTTTGGAGAATTATTTAGCCATACCATCTATGAGTAGCTTTTGCACTACACTGTTAGTCCCTGCCATATGCACATTAATCTCCCTGTCTTTGAGAGTCTATTGGTCTCATATTGTGTGGATGCTGCCTGCATGCTTGTCCTGTTGTGTCCATGCCCTCGAGACGTCCTTGGCCAAGAGTGTCTGCTCTGTGTGGATTTAATCCTGGTGATACATGGTAAACTCCTGACCCGTCTGTGCTGTGGGCTCTCTGTTAGATGCTATTACGCGGGCCTCTAATTGCTGCTGACATTCATTTACCCACTAAGGCTATCGCCTTCCCCATTACAGGAGTGACTTCTGTCTCTGGGTTTTAGCCTACGCCACAGAGGGGTGTGTATGTGTGTGTGTATATATACACCAGCATCCATTAATTCTGGCCTAGAATAAAATAATCGTGATGATAACTACCCTGCAGCTGAAACCAGTACGATTTACCATACAATTACTGTGCATCTACAGTAAACCAAGGATGTTTGCGATTCCTTTCCACTGCTCACTCTATACATTACACTCAAGCTCTGCAAAGGAGGCATCTCCTTATCAGCAGTCACTCAGGATGACAGTATTCACTACATATGTGCAACTGTTCCACAGCTTGATTACGCAGGGACTTATCACCCCAGAACATGCCACAGACCCACCTGCATTCTGCTAAAGAGCACATTGATTTTAGTTTCTATGCAATACTGTTGTGTGTGTGTATGCTCTGTGGCAACAGAGCCACGAGAAACACAGCTATCATAGAAACTGCTATGCTAATTCTTCATTATTTCAGATTTATTGCAAATATATTTTTGCCGCTGTGAGTCAATTTTTTTTTCCTTACTGGAGATAATCAAATGATGATAAGATGTTGAAACATTATGGCTCCGGTGGCTCCCACCCTGCATATGTGCTTGCTGTTGGGGATGAAATTCGACTTAATGTCGGGTTGGATGTTAGAAAATGAAATTCAGAGCTGCTAGCTGCACAGGGTCAGTCTGTGCCTATCTGTTTTTGATTAAGAAGGAAGATGATCTGCACAGCTTACTCGATGCTCTGATAAGGTAGCATGACGCAAGCGGGATTTTTCTGCAGTAGCGAGGGAAAAGAGATGGAAATAGGGACTGGGAAAAATAGAAAGAAAGAAAGAAAAGACAAAGCGTTGTGGGGCCTTCACATATATATTTTTAAAGAGCTCAGTCTTTGCATGAGACTCTTTGGTGAACAGTCATAGTGAGGATTTCTTTCTTTCTTTCTTTCTTTCTTTCCCTCTTAGGTAGGTATTCTCTGTCTTCATTGCTCTCTCTCTCTCTCTCTCACACACACACACACACACTCTCTCTCTTTCTTTGAAAAATGGTCTATCCACTGATGCATCAGCGTCAGTCTAAAGAAAGTCCCTGTCACAACACTACTTTGTGTGTCAGTATTTGATGCAATACTCCACACATGAGAGCCTATGTATGTGCACTTCTCCAAGAGGGCCATTTGGAGAGCGGCAGGTCAATACACATTCACAGAGAGTGCATTTCCCTGAACGCCTCAGCAGTCGGTAAAGCCTCAGTGCCACTATCCACCATATTGTGCTTACCGCATTAATCCATCCTACAAAAGCGTCATTCTATGTTCTGAGAAAGGACGCGTACATACACACACATACGCATACACATAGGCACACACAGACACACACTTTCACAGCTGCAATGGCAGAAAATCCATAGCCCTTTCTGGGAGGAGGAATTCCATTAGATAATAGATATGGAATCCATCTCGATTCCCCACCTTATCTTCTCCTGGGGTGAGGGATCAATACTGGGGCTTCGGCTCAACTGCCAACAATAACAGGAAATTGATGGGACAGAGTAAGCAGTGTGGAAGACCAGTAATGGCACTTTCTTGGCGGCCTCTGTGACGCAAATCAGAAAGGGAGTTAATTGGTGAACGACTGCTCATAGTAATGAGGAGGAATGGGGGCTGGTGTTGAGAGTTCATGAACCAACACATAGTGATTAGGTCTTTGATCGTTTGGAAAATCACTTCAGATGCAAAATATACCCAGTTATAAGACAAGTGCTGTTATTTGTGCAAAACTGTTGAGTTGAATTGGTCTTAAACAAGCCTTTGTGTGTTTGTGTGCTTAATTTTTACACTTCATTTGCAAAAACAGATTTCTCCAGTTGTATTCATTTCTATAAACAATGTTGTTTTCCAGATAATATCCATCCTAAAAAAACAAAACATACCAGTAAGCTCATGCCTGAGAGATACTGTTTTTTGGGACAGTTTTTTTTGTTTTTGATTATGTGAAGCATTAAATACAACAGGCAATTATTTTCCAGGAGTGGCATTTATCTGTTTTAGCAAATAAACTACTAATACAGAATTCTAGCTAAGTAGGAAACACTTACACAGAAAGGAAAAGAGACAGAGAGTGAGCACATGCGCGTGAACAATTATCTGCAAGAATGAGTGTGCAAAGGCCTCTGATTTTCCATAGAGCTATGGAGGTTTCCTGTCAGAGTTACCAGGTGCTGTGTTTACGGAGCCCGTTGCCAGGCAGCACATACCAAACAGGATTAGGACACGAGGACAAGGCAGCAGTGTTGAGGTGAGTCTGGGGTCAGGGAGTGATATGCATGATACTGCTGCACCGCTGCTCACTGGGTGATCTGGGTGGTGCCTTGCTTCACTGTGCCGCCTGAACACAAGGATGAGTCATGTTGTGTTTGCCTACAGAGGGTTCCGTATATTGCAACATGTGGGTGGGTGGCGGTTCGGACGTTTACAGTTCACTGGACACCACGGTCCAGAGTCCACTCTCACCACTTTGTTTGCACAGCTAAAACACCACCTATTGCATCATATCACAGTGGGACGTCAGCTACAGAATGAAACCATGATGGTTAAACTGGAAATTTACTCAACCTCTGTTTGGCCAGGGAAGGTTTGCTAAGCATGAGTGTTCCTTTTCAGCAACGGCCCTGCTTCATGTTCACATAGCTGCGCACACCTGCAAACAGAAATCTCATTTTCGCTTCTGAGCAGCTCTGCCTTGCTCACAGGCACCTTGGCAAGCTGTTGACAGAGAGGAGAGGGTTACTCTCACGCTTCCTACGCCCTGATTTTTTCCCTTGCTGACACGGGGATTTCAACCAGTAACGTTCTGATCACAAGCCAACATCTGTAGCTTTTAGGCTTATTCACCTCGACTGAATTAGCATGCATGCAAGTTCACCCGAACACAAATTCACAATTCAAAAATGCTGCAGTGCCCCAGCTGCAGACTAGTGCTGAGTGGGTGCAGACACTGCAGTGCAACATCTGGATGAGATTGTCATGGATGGGCCTGGTCTCATTCCATAACTAATCCTGTTAACTGATCTCTTCGCGTACAGTATGGATAACCCCCAACCCTGTCTCTCCCACCCCCTGACCCCACACCACTGACCCGATACGACCACCAGGTGGTGCTGTCTTCTGTGCTATCACCACGTTTCATTTTGGGTTTAAATGTTAAAGCATTTGTTTTAATCCACTAAACAATAATCCATGGTGGGCTCCTTGCTGTGCGTCCACCCATTCATCCGCGGTGAAGTGGAGATTTAAAAGTAAACATCCCTTTTTGCATCTCACATATTGCTCTCAGCAAACTCCCATGATTCCATGCTCTTCAATCAGTGAAGATGAAGTAGATGAGGAGCTGAGGCCATTTTAGATAATTGAGATGCACCGGGTAACAAGTTGTGAGCAACACGCTTTTCTCTCTGATCTCTGTGGCTGTCTACTAGAGTATTATCTCCGGTAATAGAGCCAGATCTTCACGGACAAATCCCTTTAATGTCATCCAGAGCGCCCAGGGGAGACCACCCTCATTGGGAGCAGGGTGGTGGGAGCTAATTTCAACCCACACAATAGACTCATCTCTAAGACTGCCTTGTTAGATCCTACTTTTTTTCCTGTGATTCTTCTCTGTAAACGACATGTGTGTGCATGTGTGTGTGTGTGTGTGTGCGCGCGTGTGTTGAATAGAGAGCTCTACTGTCTGAACATTGCCACCCTCTGGGGGATTAAGGCCATGTTTTCATGCCTCTCGAATGCTAATAACTGAAGATTGAAGCTTTCCTCTTCACGGATACAGCGCAGTCTAACTCTGATAGGTCAGAGATTCAGGCAAACATCCTGAGAGAGGACAGAATGTTCTCATGGATAACATCATGCAACAAAATTTGTTTGAAGGGAAAAGATCTGGACTTGATGGCTTGATCTTACGTTTTGATTGAATATTGAGCCTTTGTGGCTGAGCCACTCCTGGCTCACTCTGTGCTTCACTCTCCTGTGCAATGATGTCATCTGTGGGAAGGTATTTCTCTCAGACACAACCTGTCTGCTCCTGTCAGGGGCCACAGTAACTCGAGACGCCTTGAAAGTCTGGGAGTGAGCACCGGTCACTTGCAGACAAGGGCGTTATTTATTTTTTCTGGAGGAGATTCAATACGTCCTGAACTCTGAGGCACAAAACACTTGCCCTCCAGAGACACAACAGAGGTTACGAGCCCAGTCAAAGAGTAATTTTCAGAATTGAGAACTGGTAGGTTGTATAATATGTCTAGGCAATGTCGATATATAATCACGGAAATTTGTCTGAAGGGATAGCCAGGACTTTTAATGGATTAATCATGAATAAGGTGTCTCTTAAGTGCACTGAAGAACCAGAGCATCAGTGTTTTTGTTGTTGAGATACCAGAGGTAGACATTGTCAGTATTTGTTAGTGCAATTCTGTTTCCAGAATCATGTGCAATATAGTCAACAGCACTAGAATGACCTCACAGCCACAATGCAAAGGCGATAGTTTTTATTTTTGAAATGGGCTAGAAGAACTCACCATACTGATCAAGCCAGGTACATATTTTAAAAGTCTTGAATATTCATTTATCACTGATGCTGTTTGAGATCAATTGAAAACAAAGAGGCCATTTGGTCATTGCCTTATTTTCAGAATAGGCATTATTTTCATGTGCATTGAAAATATTTTAATCAGAGGAACTCACAAAGAGCCTGCAATTTTTAAATATCAGTAGTAGAGTGCCTTCAGATTACTTTGACACCCTCAGCCATGCAAACACAAAAAATTGCAATTCCCTTGCAATTCAACTGTATGATACTCAAAAATATCTTTGGTCATTCAGGCATCTTTTTTATGAGCTGCCTCCAGGATCAGCAAATACCGAATTGGTCTCAAGAATGTGCATTTGAGAATGATCACAATGACCACCCTGTTAAGCAAGCAATGGGACCATTGAAAACCAGAGGAGCATGAGTCAGCATGACAAGGATAAAAGCACATTACAACAGATGCCATGAGAAAATCAAAAATAAAATAAAATAAAAATAACTATTCAGACTCTTGAGAGGGGTTCTTGAAATCAGTGATGAATTATAAAGATAGCTTAAACTGAACAAAAATTATCATTTTAAGAAGAGAGTTAACTTTAAGGCATTTACTGAGCCCGCCTATCTTCATCTAAACAAGAAAGTAAACAAAGATCTGAATAGACTTACACATCAGCACAAAAGACACCACACGAAACAATATTTAACATGCAACACTGCAACTAATCCGAGGTTGAAAACATGCCCATGCTGAAGCATTCTGAGTTAGAGTGCAGCAATCGATTGGCTTAAAAGGTTATGCGAATCAATACAAAGTTGTTTTGGGCACCAGAGCTATTATATTAATGTCATCCTGAGGAATAGGCACTAGCTTAGGTGGCTTGTCTGCCAGCCTGTTTTCCTTTTTAACTCCAGTCACAGGATCCTAGTTACAATGCAAGGATTGCTACCGAAAGCAAATCTGAATAGCAGATTATGACTGACATTTTGACTGTGAATTTCCACCTTTTTTTTTTTTTGGCTCACAAAAAAGGAATAATGTTTTTAATATGGCGTGCTAAATTATGGATCAATGACTACATTTAAATAACACACAAAAAACATCACTCATTCTTCCTTCCCACACTTGCACACGACCTCAGTATCAGCATAACATCATGAGCAGGTAACCTATGAAACCGAGTTGAATTAATGATGTTCTCAGTCCTCATGAGAGCAGCTCTATGACTAGTGAGGTAGCTAGTTGTGCAGTCAAGGATGACACAGAGGTTGAAGTGGTCACACATTTACTCAGCTCTCTCCCTCTCCCTCTGGTCCATGTTCTCTCCAAGGTCAGATACTGCATTGCATAATAATGTTAAAAAAAAAAAAAAAGAAAGGCTCTGAACAGGGCTCGCACATACGCATGCATGCACACACAGGGCAAACATGCAACGCTGCCACAATGAGGGGAAGAAGAAGCCAACTAAAAATAGCGCGATCGCTGCAGCCATCACCCCCAGCACTGGCTAAAGGACCACCACGCTTCACTCCAGATCTCACATTTGAGAAATTCAAATGTAGCGTTTGTTCCCTGTACTGCGTGTTAACCTTAAGTTAGATATGCTTTAGTGGAAATGCATTGCAGAAACAATAAAAGAACATGTGCTTTTTTTTTTGCACCATGCTTTGTACCATGTTGTGCTTATTTCTACCCATGGCACGGAAACAAATAACCCATGACACCCACGTGTTAAAGCGCAAACCTTTCTTCACTCACCTCCCTCCCTCCCTCCCCTCTCTACTTCCTCCTCTCCTCTGCTCTCTATCATCCCCCTCTTCTCCACCTCCTTCCCATGGCCTGAGGGAGCTGTTAGCTATCTGGATGCTGGCGCTCTATTGTGAGCGCTCATTGATTGCCTCACTGCTCCCCACAGCCAGTCGGGCCAGTCAGCATGGGGCCCAGGCTGTCTGCCTTATCTGCCACCG
>OMLF01044186.1:0-13780 GCA_900302615.1 Holocentrus rufus
ACATGTTCATATCCTTTCCAATTTGTATAACGGTTATTTGTTTGTGTTTAGGTATTGGCATAAACTATTTTTTGGCACCCGTAAAAAACATTATAGACCCGGCGTTTATTTGGAACAGGCGGTTAATATAAAAATATTTTGAAACACCCGGCGGATAATTGGAACCGGCGGCACATTGGAACTCGGCCCCTATTTGGATCTTTAGGTATGTTCAAATGAATGTTGTGTGCGTTGTGTGTGATGAATGACATGTATGACTGGCAAATGTAACGCAAGTAACGCAAGTAACTAGCTCGGGAAAACTGTAATAATATTACCATTTTCAGACGAGTAATGCCTTACACTACTAGTTACTGAAAAAAGTAATATTATTACAGTAACGCGTTACTTTGTAACGCTGTTCTTCTTCTCATTATTACATGCACACATACATGCACTGCATTTACAACAATGTGATATATTCTACTATGCCAAAGTTTGACTTGTTTTTCCATCGTAACGAGATGACCCAAGTACCTGAGACAAGGATTATGGGAGGCGTGTGGAAAATTTATAGCTAAGATATCATGTATTCTGCGAACTGATAGATGTTTTCAACTAGCCTGACTAGTGAGTGCTATGCAGAGGGCGGCTGGCAACTAGGGAAAGACCAAGTGACAGCCTGGAAAGACAGCTGACAGGAGGAGATAGACCCCACTGGGGCCGTCACGGTTTGGCAACCCATGACAGCAGTACTCAAGGCTAACTTAGCTCATGTTTCCACCCTTATCAGCTATGAGCAAGAATAGAGGAAGAATACCCAAAGAGTCAGCGGGCTCAAGGGTGGACAGAGACTCACAGTCAGAAACTATGGCTGCAGACCTTGGAACGGACTTGACGATGAGTAGGGAGAGCGCTGCAGTGAAAGTCAGTTCGAGTGTACAGTAAAGCAAAAGAAAGTGGTAGGTGTGATGTCGTGGCCATAAAAAGGTAAACGCTATTAAGAGCCTCGCAAGAGAGGGAGAGGTGCTGGAGAAAGGGTGGCTAGGGACCTCTCACCACTCACCAGTATTTTGTAAGAGGTCAGTCAGGTGCAGCAGAAGGTAGCTAGGTGAGCACTGAGGGCACCCAGCCAAGGAAGGAGAAGGGCAGCGGGCTAAAGCCTAGAGCTGTTGATGGTCTTGGGCTGCAGAAAAGAGGAAATGCGAAGTTAAAGCCCCTGGAAAGGCAATTCCGTGATTTGTTTGTTAATATGTAATTTTAACAATAATATGATGTTGAAGTATTTCTTTAAGAAAAACAGAAGAAAGAAAGAAAGAACAAGCTAAGATAAATTTGTTAAGGCTCTATTTAGTAAAGAATGGCAGCTTCATAGGAACAAGGAAGAATCTAGAAGACCAGTTGGAAAAGGTGCATACAGATAGGGAGAGGAGTGGAGAGTTAAAGCTGACCCCAGATGTCCCAAGCACTAGAGCAATAGACTATCAAATTGATGTCAGCCTGCCAAAGTGGAGTAAGGCCAGAAGCACATTACATGACCAAATGTTGCAGGACATCTCACATTATCCGAGCTACCGAGCAACCAAATTTCATCGTGCATCAAAACAGTGCATAGGATTGGGCGATGACGGGAGTTTACGCACGACAAGACTCAATGGCAAGAGACGGCAGAGTCTCTCTGTATTTAGGGTCTGTCGTTAATTATCTCACACACTGTCTTTGTAATTTCTCTCCAGCGCTTTTTCCTCCAGGTCATGATGGGATACGGCCGATATGTCAAACAGGCAATCATGTTGTTGTCAAATTCTTGATTGCACATCACCCGCGGTCTTTTATTTGTCCTTGGAGCCATGTTTCCCAGGTATGCTTTGCTGTTTACTGCAAACCATGATGACATTTCCTGCTGCAGTCTAATTGGCCGGTGTGACAGATCAGCTCGATGTGCCCTCTGACACCACAAGAGCAACGGCAAAAATTTGCAACATGTTGGAAAATGATCCAGATGGCCCCAGACTGCATCGGGAGATCAGGACGTGACGTGCCGACCCTCACGCTCTGTACGAGCAGTTTATTTCTTGATTGCGGTACAGAGCAGTTCCAATTCCCAAAGAGACAAACTCCAGATAAACAGACATAAATCATTTTCAGCCTATTTTGAAGCCTTACTTTGAAGAAGGGGAAATTTAACTTAGTGTGGTGGAGCAGCGGCTGTCAAATTAGGTTAATTGACACAAGAGTGCAAAAAGCCAGAATTTCAGGCTTCTCTGAGTGCTTCGAGCACACAAGCAGGGTTTGGCACCAAATGCAGTCAGCTAAGGAAGAGAAAAGCGATCTTCATGTGGTATTTTAGGACCTTGCTAATGTATTTGGCTCTGAACCACATAATCTATTGTGGGAGGCTTTCGATTTCTTTAGGATTCCAAGTAGCATTAAGAATCTAGTTATAGAGCACATTTTCAAGATATTCAGATCTGTCTTACAACAACAAAGTGTACGAAAGCCTGGAAGCAGCATGAGATAGAAGTATGGCAGGGTGCACCATTTTCCCCCTAAGCTTAGAGGGAAATTAGGGCATCAAAGTCTGTCAGAATTTGTTTGCACATTCATTCGGTAGTAGCCTAATACTTGCAGCCCACACAAACGGGGCCTCTATGTAATCGTGTGACTTAATTAGATAAACAGTGAGGGTGACTGGACAGCTGAGTGGGCCATGGCATTCAAATGAAGCTGCCAGTCAAGACAGCAGGTCCGGCCAGAATTAGTTTAGCCTAAGCAGATACAATGTGGATGTGCAGACCGCGGCGTCGGCCAGGCATCTGCTCTCCGCTTGGTGATGCAGGGTTCAAATGTCACGTGGAACTTTTATAATGTGTAATGAGCAGATGTAGTGTGCAACTTTACAATGTGGGACTCAATAGAACAGAACACTGATGGCAATTGCAACTGATTTTAAATGAGTGTTGTTGGTAGTAGAAGTGCCAAATATGACACCAGGGCAGTGCTTCACTCAGGTCTGTTGGGAGCGTGCAAAGAGAGTGGTATTTCTGGGATGATGGAACGCACTGCCGAGACTTTTTGAGGTTTTGTGAGCCAAAGTCAATAAAACAATGATGCCCACTTGATGACATTCCTATTCTCACTCACCCTGGAAGCTGGAGAAATGCTGAAATGTGGGCTCCTTGCCTTAAGCCCCATTCACACCTTTTAACATGTGTCTTGGGTGATGTGTTCACAGGTGGACAGCTCGGAGTACAGGTGTGAACCGGGCGCGATGCATCTTGGAGACACATTGTGATTCGATCACTCAAAGTACCTTCGGAAGTAGTCCGGGACGCGCTGGGCCGGGTGGGATTTGAGCTGTGAACGCTAATGCATCCTGATGTGTCCCCGACGACATCGGAAGCCCACCTTGTCACTTTGTGGAGGCAAAGAGCATTTGACAGAGCTTCAATTCAAATTCAAATGAAGTTTGTTTTTGCAGCGGGATGATGTTGTCTTTGTTGGGTCAGGTCACGGTGGGGGAGAAACCCCATCATTTTCAGTAATCAGCGTCAGGTAACATAACCCAGTTTCTCCCAGCAATTGGGTTTCTTGTTTGCATGTAAGCATAGGAATTGATAAGGAATAGGATGGGTGGGGAATATTCTGATAGTGACAGTATGGAATATGAAAGTGAGCAAGATAGGATGGGAGGGAGCTGGAGGAAAATACAGAGGAAGCAAAGGAACAAAAGAAAGTCTAGAAGTGATTCTGATGGGTCCATGTCCAGCACTGACAAATCTAATCATGCATTGATTATGCCAGGTGTGAATAGTGATCTGTCTCGGCTGTCCACTTGTCATCTGAGACAGATGTTAAAACCAAGTTTGAACAGGGGTAGATTTATGATGGCGTAGCCTGATGTTTTCTTTAGTACCCACTTGTATGGTAGTGCACCAAAACTTTCTTGCACTCCACAATGAATAACAAACTTAATCCACAATATAAGTGAGCAAGTTTTAAATAAACACACAGTACTTGATTCTGTATATGAAATAGCAGTGAAAGTGGGTTGGGTGGCATATTTCTGTGAAAACTTTTGTGGTAAAAATTATTCTTGGCAGGTACATTATTTTAGTTTATCAGCCCTTGGCAGGCAAGACAAAAAGTTAAATTCAGACTGTGTATACAGATATCCGCAAAGTGATTTGGTGGTTCAATAGTGTGGACTCATAGGAAAGACAAGCAAGGTTTGCATAGGTTGCGGTTGGAGGCTTTATTGAATGGGATAAGACCCCAGAACACCCTGAGATACACAAACATGCACAATTGAATTCTTGTGGACAGGTAACCTCACAAGTCATGTAGACGTAGAAGGAAACAACGTGACATCCAGATGGCTGTCGAGGTTAGGTGCCAACGCTGAGCAAGACTGTTCTATATTTTACCTGGTAATTAATCTAAAAGGCAACCGGCAGAAAGGTGTGTGTGCACTGGCAAGGTGTTTGCATGTGTGTGTGTGTGAGTGTGTACTGTTTACTATTAGCTGGTGTCCTGCCTGCAGGATGTGAGAGGAATACAGCGACATTGTCAGCTTTAATAACATCACTCTCCAAGCTGGACACACACACACGCACATGCACCACACACACACACGCACACACACACACACGCACGTCCGGAGCGGGTTTGTCCTACTGATGAGGTCGGACGTTTCCATCTTGACCCGGCAACCAGTTCTGTTGCCATGGGGAGACGGGAGACAGTCCCCGCATCTGTTACCATGGCAACCAGGAGGCAGTGCATATAGAGCTTGTTTACTCTGTGGTCTTATCGTCGTCTGTCTGAGTCTGGTAGTACACACTATGAACGCCTTGCAGCCACAAGACCAAAAACTCATTTATATGTCAACACAGGTGCAATGCACAATACTCATGCATAAACATAGCCATATATACCAACATGCTGTATATTTATCA
This sequence comes from Holocentrus rufus, assembly GCA_900302615.1. Taxonomy (NCBI): domain Eukaryota; kingdom Metazoa; phylum Chordata; class Actinopteri; order Holocentriformes; family Holocentridae; genus Holocentrus; species Holocentrus rufus. The sequence continues at coordinate 4,938 of OMLF01044186.1, forward strand.
GTATAGCTGTTTGTTGGAAGTTGAACACCCATTCAGATCTTAGCATATTGATTTGTTTCTTGGTCATAAACGCAGGGAGGTGGGCATGCAGCTCATGGGCAGAGAATTAGCGTGGCAATTACCATGTGTTTGCATATGAGAAGCTTCAGTTACATTTCCCCTTTTCTGTGATTTGTCATCATTCTTACAATGTCAGTATAATGTGAGTGCATTCATTCATTTAGGTCTGTTACATTTAGCAAGTTTTACAACTTCAAATTAGCATTTCTATTTGACCACAAATGCAGTACAATAATATCAGTAGATTAAAATGACAAGGTTAGCTTGCTACCATACCATAGCTATCTCTTTTATCATGTTTTTGACTGTTTCTCTATCACTAGAGCTAGAGCTACAAGTGTTTATTTACCCAGCTGTCAAGCTAGCCCACTTGTTAATTTGACATTTTACTGAGCTTGCCTGAACTACTTGTCATATTGCATTTAATGGTAACCTGAGTTAACTACTGATGACAGTGGTCATATTTGGAAACACAAAATTTCATATCCATAGCTGTTGTTGCAGTGAGCTGGTTGTTGCTACATAATGAGAGAACTGTGTTAAAAATTGAGGCTAAATGAAACAGATGAGGACACACTGTCTGCTTCTTCCCATATACATCATCCCTTAGCTGATGATCACTTACTTACAGTTTAGTCTATGATAAGAACAGTTGTAACACGCCCATTATCTGCAGCTGCAGTCATGATAATGTGTCAGCCCCCTTCCTGACCGCTGAATTTGAAGTGACTGCATTAAGTCTTGAGGAGGATGTCATTGAAGACCTTCTTTAAATATGCAAGTAAAATAATGAATCAGAAGTGGTTTGCAGGTTTATGAATTTGTGTTTGTGCTCATAGGATCAAAGCGCTTAAGAAAACAAGCCTACTCCTGTGTGGCACAGTTGTAACAGGTGCTAATGATGAGACACTGGATAGCAGGCACCCCTGCTATCTACTGGAGGATTTGATGAGAATTATAAAAAAATCAGGCCACATGATAGACTCCTAATACATACAATAGACATCTGTTATCTGCTGCCTCCCCATTGTTTTTTCCGACTGTGTCTGCTTTGTGTTAAATTGTGCACAACTCATTTGTGCTTGACCCATATTTGATGTGAGGTAGTAAACACATACTGTATATTGCTTGGACTATTTTTGCTGTTTTTGGATTGCATTATCATTGAGTGAATAAACAAGAAATGGGGTCGTTGTAGGTGAACGTGGGACTGAAACACCATAAAATAGTGAAATTCTGTGGTGTGTCGCCTCCTAAAGCACTTAATTCAGAAGTTATAATAACACACAGATCTTAGATGCCCTTTTACTGCTTATTTTGTTTTGTGATTATATAGCAAAGAACCTCATCTCAACTGTATTCCTGTCTTCCATGTCTGTGCCCCATGTCTTTGGCACTGCAGAGAAACCTGTCTAAATATACGGGAAACAAAGTGAGGACGTATCATGACCACAAAAGGGTTCTCTCAATGTTAAAACAAATTCCAGGCTCTTGTGTGGGTTTGAAAGTTAAAACGGCCTTAATTGGAGACATTCAAAAACACTTTTGAGAAGGAATTGGCCTATATGCTTCATCAGAGGTTGCTGCATACACTCTTTTCATCCACAGCCCACAGGTTTATTATAATGCTGTGCACTGCTGTAATGGTAGCCAAGAGGTAGAGCCTGACGCACCGCTTTCACCTGTCTTTCCTTGTAAAATTAGTCGGTTCTAGTTGTGGTTCAGACAGACAGATGGTGTGGACGGCTGGTAGGAACCAGCTGTTCCCCAAGAGCTGGCTAGACATCCAAAGAAGGGGTTCAACTTTGCCGAGAAACCAGACTGACATTTTTTTTAACTTGTATAAATTTAAAATATTTTTGGTGCTAAGGGAAACTTTAATCTTTTGACTGAATCATGTAACGAGACCTTCATTTTGTAGGCTGGGAATGTGCTAGAAGCTACAGCAGAGAGATGTGTCACCACTCAGAAAACTACAGAAACAACAACAAGACATGGGCCTGACTCAGGAACATTGATATTAGCACACATCGTCATTTCATCTTTATCATCATCATCCCTTATAAAAATTACTATTTCAACTCATTTGGGAAACACCGTTTTGAAACACGTAGTCACACAAAATGTCAATGTCAATAGATATTATTGGCTGGATGGGGCCAGCCCTGTAAACATGAATGTCTGTCTCTGACTGACTGACTGATGAAATTGCACCTTTGGTCGACCACATGGTGGATTTTCCCCATTCACTGGTCATTCCTCTTTCAAACTGAATGGGTGTGAACAGTTTCCTGTTACGTCCTCAGGGGGCGTTTACAAATCTCCGTGGTTGACATAGGTGAATAGTGATTTTTGTGAAATGCTTATCATAAAGAACCAAATACATATTTTACTGCATCTACATAAAACTACAATATTTCAATGGATTTTACATTTTTGTCATGGTTATTTGTGAAGATAAACTTACTTTTATGGGCTTCTCTCCCACACCGGCAGCCATATTGTATTTCCTCAAATATTGGTTGGGGTCTTTATTTATATCAGACCTTAATGGAGGCAGACTTTTATTTGAGAGAAGCTTTTATTCTAATCCCCTGTGTTTGATAAGCATATTTGCTCATCTTTTAGTATGAAGCCTCCTTGTTTACTCATCAGCTCCCTCTTTTTCAGCCAACCGGGAGGGGGGGTCGCTGGCAGTTTTCCCCCTCTCCTGGTCAACTTTTTATTCCACTCCCCCATTTTTTGTTTACCCCCTGCCACTGACTGCAGCTCATTCCCAATTTATTGCACGCTAAGAACAGAATATGCATACACAGTCCAGCCGTATACTAAATTTTGACCTAGTCTTGTTTTACTTAAAAGTAGTAAAGTCTATACCCGCACCAGAGCAGCAGTCTGCCTTATTCTGCCACGCTTTCACATATTGCCACATGGCCGCTTGTCTGAAGAATCTGGAAACAAGTGAAGATGCAAGGTGAACGTATGTACACCCAGCTGACTATGAGATTAGCTATCATATTTACTGTCTGCACTATCACAAATGCCTTTACATACACAAAAAGGAGCTTTCTGCAGTCCTCACCATTTTCATATGCATTTCAGGAGTGAGTGTCCTTGTTCAGGCACATAAATGGAGGAGGGGATTATTAAATTTATTCAAATGAATCCCTCCAGCTGATTTACTAAACCAAAAAGGAGCGATTTCACCTCTGCGCACGGTCGTCCAGGCCCAGTGAAAGCATGTCTTATTTTAGGCGTTAACATGGCAGCTTCCTTGTTCATAGGCAGGGAGAGACGGAGAGGTCAAACCCAAAGAGAGAGTGTTTCATCCATGCATTATTTGGGATGTCAGAGGATGAGCTGAAAATGGGTACAGGCTGCCAAGTCATGTAATTCCCTTTGTCCTGGAAGAAAAAGGGATGGCTTGAATTCACAGACAGGGGGGAGTCACGTCATCCCTGCATTGCCTAAACTTTTGGCAACCCTTCATCTCCTGGCCTTGAGTCTCATGCACAGCAGGGAGATCGTAGTCATCCATTACTCCTGCGATGGCTGGGTACAGAATGCAAGGCCATGACGGCAGGGACAGCGTATCTGTTTCCTCCAGACAGAACCAACACCACCAACGTTCATTTCTTTCCCACAGCAGGATGCCCAAGTGTCATAACCGGTATAGGTGGAACACACAGGCCCAAAATAATAATCCGAAGAACGCCACATGTACAGAAAGCACATCCAGGTTGTGTTTTGAAATTTTGAAGTGGGGACACTTCAACCCAAGATTTACTAGCTGTTAAGGGCAAGCTTCTTTGTGAATTTTGGGATTCTTAAAGTCTTTAATTCTACTTGGGAACATGTTCTATGGTTCTTAGCTACGATTTAAAGCACATCCATCCATTACAGAACAAACTTTGGTTCTTTATAAGCGTAAACTGGCCAAATGTGGTGCCATTCTCACAGCCAGCAGGAAACAGGAGTAATCTTGCATTAACTGTGTGCACTTTTAGATAATTTAATTTTATTGAAATTTCTGATTTTTCAAATTAAAATAATCTAGTTTGAATTCTGTTATCTTGCTTTTAGATTTGTAGGATCACATATAGAACTGTTCTCTTTTCTAAACCGTAGCTCAGAAACTTTTACTTTGAGTACACTTTAATTGAGCTATGTTTTAAGTTTAAGTTTTAAATTTTTACACCACAAGTTTAACTTCTACTTAAGTTTCACCAACTTCGACTTGAGTTTGGTGTATTAGGTTTAGATGTCACACACCAGCAGAGTTTGTGTGTAAATGCAGTTTAATGTACCTTCAATTTTATTTTCTACAGAGAAAATCACAAAATCACAGCATATTTACTTATTTAAACATCTAACGTTTATATCACATTTATTCTACTGGACCCATTTGGGATGCCTTAACATATTCAATCAACTACAAGTGTAATTATGACTTTTCAATTATCCTTTTTTTTCCTCAAACAACAAAAACAAAAAGAGTAAAGGACAAACCTTGTGTGGTTGGAGTAGTAATGACTAGTCATGATGAGAGCAGCTGTCAAATGTGGTATCTTAGCAACAGCATGATAGCTTGGCTGCCTTGGTAGCCCATCGAAAACCAGATAGTCTCTCTGAGGTAACTTGTGAGAAAATGCTGCCTGTAAAGGACCCTTTCTCCATAGGCAGCAGGGCAGCAGGCAGCTGCCTTTCATTTGGGACGCAGCCTCAGTTCAGTTTGGGAGAACTTGCCATTTTCTGAAAGTGGCTCGGCACAAACCCAAGACTTAAACAGCGCCTCCAGTATTGTAATTACTTAACTGCGGCTGAATTGCTTTTGACCTCATTTAGATGACAGCTGATAGTAAATCGCATGACACTGGAAACGGCTGCCCCCACTATTTCTTTTGTATCTTGTACATTAGCCTAAACTAGAATGCCTTGAATGCTCAGCCAGCATTCACATTCATAACAGTATGTCTGCTGTCGGTTTGACAGATACTTGGCTCTGTACGCCTACAAGCCCCAGAAGGCCGACGAGCTGGAGCTGAGGAAAGGGGAGATGTATCGGGTGACAGAGAAGTGTCAGGACGGCTGGTTCAAAGGGACGTCGCTGAGAACTGCTGCCTCTGGGGTCTTCCCAGGCAACTACGTCACCCCCGTCTCCAGGTAAGAGGGCTGGTTGGCGGGTCGTCATGGTAAAGGGGAATTGTACTTGTGATGGAGCTTCCTAGGGAATTAACATCACCCCCGTGTTCTGGTAAGAAGGCTGCATGGTTCTTCCTAGGGAACTATTTCACCTCCATGCCCAATAATCTAGCATGGCTGAGCGGGTAGAGAGGCCCTCCGGTCAGGTCCCAGGCTCAATTCCCACAACAGGCATTTTTTCTAAAAGTTATTCAGCAAGATACCAAACCCCTACCTGCTCACTCGGAAATTGCTGCAGGTGAGAAGTCCTCGCCATTGTCCCTAGATATGCCAGTGGATTTTAGGGGGTTTCAGGGCATTTTCAAAGCGTGAATTAGAGCGGTTACCTTTGGCTTTGTTTCACTTGGTCCTATGAGAGCACATCAGACTGAGACCTCATTGAGAAGATGGCTTCTCATTACATTTCACCAACCATGGATCTTTGTTGAGTGCATCCAACTCTAAGAACCATTGTGCATTGTGCAGGTTAAACATGCTGTAAATTATGCATTAAGGAAGAGTTTTAATCCCTAAAGAAAAGTCCTTTTCTACAGCAAATTTCTGAACAAGAAAAGAAGTGACTGGCCCATATGGTTTTTATACAGTTTGCTTGAATTTACACAGCGTAAACTGGAGCCAAAACATTGCATGAATGCCACAATGCAGCGGTTCTAATTCAAACCAAATCAAGCAGACAATAGGTTGAGAAACATGCTGAGAAAAAGCCAGGATGCTGTCAACTGAAGGTTGGCAAATATAATTATAATCATGTTATGTGATTTTGAAGATCTAACAAGGCTGGTCTGTACAGAAAGTGGATCTAGAGGACACTTTGAAAGCTCAGATTTTACAGCAGTCAGCTGACAGTTGCTTCTCTGTTGTAATCCCAGCACATGCTCAGTGCACATCATCATCATTATCGTCATTGTTGTTTTTTATGCTCGTCATCATGATGACTGTCGGGAGCATAGAAGCACATAAAACAGAAAAAAGTGGAGTAATATAATATTTGGCAATTTAATTACCATTATCATCATTTCCTATGTGCATAAAAAAAGCATTAGCAGCGGTTCTTCACCCGATCTGTATTCTGCTCTGTGTTGCAGACAGAGGGGAGAGGAGAGTGTGAGAACAGAGAGAGAGAGAAAATGAGAAGATGAGGGAAGAGAGGGAGAGAGGAAAGGGGGGGACAACGAAAGAAAAATGTAGTGCATTAAAGGGGAGGGGTGAGAAGAAGAGAAAAAGAAAGGTGCAAGAACGTAGAGATAGAAACGTTGAGGCAATGAGACAGAGAGAGGAGGGGAGAGAGAATAGGGGTGAGAGAGAAAGGGGAGACTTAAAGAGAGAGAGAGAGAGCAGGAGGAAGAGAGAGAGAGACATAGACAGCGATTAAGGAGGGAGAGTAAGAAAGGAGGCGAAAGAAAGAAATTAAGAAAGAAAGAGATGAAGCGGGTGCAGAAACAGTAGGTGTCCTCCTCCACTGGATCTGAATGGCTGCTTCACGTTCTGCAGTTATGCAATGTGAGAGAGGGAGAGAGAGAGAGAGAGGCAGAGGAAGAGCGGAGCGACAGAGGAAGGGCGAGTAATCAAATGAGAGGCAATTTGTTATTTTTACGCAAGCATACTCTCTCCCTCTCCCTCCATCCCTCTCCTTTTGTCTGCAGTGCAGCTCAGAAAACTCTCAATATGATAATGAGGCTGTCAGAGACACACATGCAGACACAGCACACACACACACACACACACACACACATTGCGAGGTTAGACCAGTATATGGGGCCGATATTGGCCTTTCATTAAAAATTGGATATGGGCCAGTCAGTGTTGTCCACCTCTGGCATGATCAATACTAGATTGGTTATCTATGAATTCTAATGTGACATCTTGACCAGATTCCACACAGCCATGCATGGATATGTCATGATAAGGATTATCATTATCCTTGAGTCTAATGGAGAGTGTCCCACGGTCTAAATGCTGTTTCAGAGGCCCGGACAGGGAAACAAAATGTGGGGAAACACTAATAAGGCACAAAAAGGGTTCATTTGAAATTGAATGTTGGCCTGAAACATTCATTATCAGCTGCTTCAGTCCAAACACAGAGCAGAGAAACAAGGGAGTGCTGGGTCAGATAGGGATGACAGTACCTGTATCTTATGTGTGTGTGTGTGTGTGTGTGTGTGTGTCTGGATGGATGTTAGTTGATGTTTGTGTGTGAACTACATTTTGGCTGTCAGCCTCCTCGTGGGAATGTCTTGTCTTCTATTTATTTTTTATGTTTTATTTATTTTTATTATATTACACTCTTAACAAAAGCAATTCTTATAGAGCTGTCGGGCAACAGTGGGTGTGAAGAGCTGATTGCATTTCTAAGCCTACACATCTCAACAGTCTCAACAGAATTCAACATACACTCTTCATTTATGCGCGGTGTTCCACTAGTAATAAGCCTTTTATTTGAACAAGCCATCATTCCCAATAGACGCTAAGCCAAAGAACCCCTGAATAACCCGGCTGTTTCTGTGGTTATGTCGGAAAGAGCCTTTTCTTTAGTTCCTACACACACACACACACACACACACCCGCACACACGTGCACACACAGAGGTGATAACTCTGCATGTGTGTGATGGGAAGTCGATGAGCAGCCATAAGAGTGTGAGCACCGCAGAGTCAATAATGTTGAGCTCACTGTTCTGCCATTCAGCACTCTGCACTGACAGTAACATGAGCAGCCGGTCATCAGAACAGCCTGCAGCTCCATACACACCACAATAGGACACTATGTAATACTGATCCACCCGCCAGATAATAAGACTGAAATCACTCACTTTGACAGAAGGTGGGACGGCTGACATAATACTGTTGCTAGAGTACAACTGCAACTACACAATGTAGTTGTTGAATGTAGTTTTTACTATGATGATTATTATTGTTATTACTGCTTGTCGCTCGTAGTAAGAGGAGGAAGAACACGAGGAAGAGTAGTAGCAGTTTAAGTAGTAACATAGTAAGAGCTGCTATAGTAGCAACAGTAGTTTCATGTATATTAGCTGTTAGCAGTGGAAGTAGTAGTTGTAGTGGTTGTGGCTGTAATAGTAGTAGTACTGGCAGAGTTGTAGTAGTAGGGCTAGTTGTAGTAACAACAGTACTACTAGTTGTATTAGCAGTATCAGCAGTAGTAGTAACAGTAGAATGACAAAAATAACAATACTACTACTACTACTACTACTACTACTACTAGTGATAATAATAGTAATAATAATAATAGTTATTATTATTAGTAATAATGTTATTATTGCTATTATCATTGTTATTATTGTTATTATATTAATAATAATAATAACAACAACGATAATAATAATAATGTTCTTGTTATTATTGTTGTTGTTGTTGATTATAATGATCATAATAATAAGAATTATACTGCACTGCACTGACAGTAGCTATTATTTTTATCATTATTATCATCATCATCATCATCATCATCATTATTATTGATAGCAGTAGTAGTAGTAGTATTGTTATTATCATTATTATTATTTTTAGTAGTAGTATGAACTTTTGTGCTGAGAGTTCATTCACATAATTTACATTATTCTT
>OMLF01044191.1:1394-15936 GCA_900302615.1 Holocentrus rufus
CTTTGTTCTTTTGAAATGAAACTCTGTTGGGGAGAGAGAGAGAGAGAGAGAGAGAGAGAGAGAGAGAGAGAGAGAGAGAGAGATGGGATTAATAAGCCTAAATGCAGCAGGAGCCATCCTGGCAATCCTCATTCCTCCTGAATGCAGCACAGACAACAGTAAATTAGTGCTGTGTTGCTCTGCCCAGAGAGCTGTGCACGCTCTCTAAGTATCACAAAGCACAAAAAATATCTGACAGCCAGCTAATTGAGAGTCAAGGGTTTTGTTTTACACTATGCCTACTCTGCTCTACTTCAAAACATTACCTAAAGACACACTGCTGCAGCAGCTAAAGATAGAGGGCGGCTGCAGACAAGATGCATGGGGGGAGTCGACGATGGCATCTCGGTAATTGTCAAGCAGTTCATTTCATTTCATTTTGTTGGTTTGTTTGTTTGTTTGTTTTGATTGTGCCCTGATAAGAGTCAACAGTCTAAATAGGCGGTGATACACAACCGGTTTTCACCTGCAGTGCAGCTGGGCAAATGAGACAAGGATGATGAAACGCAGTACAAACTGTATGCATCCTCATTTAGAGATTAATATGATATCCACATAGTTTTCATTTGGCAGTTTCCATTTGTGCTGCTGGCAGGAGCTCATCCTCACTGCCTCTACATGTCTGTGATGTGGTCTTTGGTCCAGCAACTTAAAAAAAAAAAAGGAGTCATGGAGAGGGCAAAATCATATCAAAGCACTCTATAAAGTCTTATTAGGCCTCATTCACAAACTGTGTATGAACAAATCTGTGCGTTAACCCAGCATACAAGTGTTTCAAGTGGTATTAAACTGATGTAGTTTGGTTGATCAATATACTATCTGCCTTGTTTTGAAAATCGGACTTCAGCATGTCCATGTTTTCCAAACCCTTTGATATGAAATAGATCATTGTTCTTTCTTTGAAAAGATTAGAGAGAGAGAGAGATTTGATTGACAGTATCTCTCTCATCTTTTTCCCTTTGTTCATCTTGCTTATTAAAACACATTTAAAAGAGACCTACTCTAGTAATACCTTCCTTTTTGCATAGTAATTTTCAAATTGAAAGATACTGAATATCGGCACAAATATGGGCAATCTGTAGAAATATACTGGAGTTGGATTTAAAAAAACAAAACAAAAAAAAATAGTTTCAAACAAAATTTCAGGATCCATAGAAATATTCTCACTTGAAATTGATCTTACTCTGTGAGCACATTTAGAACGCCCTCAGGCCATGCAGACACACAAATTATAAAGGTTCCAGTGTCTTAGATATATAGCCAATCTTCATCCAATCTTCATAAATAGTATATTAGAACCACAGTTTGCTAATGCAGTTTACGAATACTATTTTTAAATAATTTAGTACAATCCAATAAAATCAATACAACTTTTTTATCGCCAAAAAAATAATCATCATCATGATCATAATTTAATTATTAATATATAAAAACATTATGGTCCCACACTAACAATAGACTATACTAGAATTTCTATTCTGGAATTTAAATTTTCTTTAAGTGGTTATCATGTTTTGTTTGTTTTCTTTTTCTTTATTTTCTTTTTTCTCCTTCCAGTGAAGCTGTAGGGCTGTAATGATCAGTTTTAATAGCAGAAGTTTGCACCCTGGTATCAGCTGGATGACTTGAAGCCTAATGACTTGTCGCCTAATAGCAATGTGAAACTGTAAACAGCAGTTTGCTGCCACAGATATTAAGAGGTATGCATGCAATAAAAAGGATTCACAATAATCATCAAGCAGGTGTTGCAATGGTACGTATACATCTGTCACTCCAGAAGAGGCACTGAACACATAAGAAAATGTATTTTCTGGTCACTACCACTGAAACTATTGTTTAGATTTTTGCATTAGTAAAGTTTTCTTTTTAACTTCAGTGGTCATGGCTCTTTTTTTTCCAATGATTTAATTTGCTTTCTCCATTGCTACACCTCTCTGTAAAAGGGCTTTCCTCAGAGGAAGAAATGGGGGCGTTGTACTATGATAATGATCCTGGTTCACTAACATATACACAGGGGTGAGAACAAAACTGTGTTTTGAATGCAGTGGTAATTGTGCATGTGCACTTCTTCTGCACACAAAGTAAGAACATTTCCACGCACAAATTATGAATGAGGCCCATTGTGAGACTCAGATCAAAGAGATTGACAGATAATGTAAACCCACAAACATCCCTCAAGGTATACACACATACACACAGGCACACACACACACACACACACACAGGCACAACCAGACTAACAGGCACTTATCCTTCCCCCTTGTGACTCTGCTTCTCTCTAACTCACTCACAGACACGTGCATTTCATTTTCCCTCCAAGCTTCAAAGAGGGACCTGGAGTGACGGAGAGGACAGGGATTAATCTGAGGAAGCATCAAAAAGCTGCATTATCCACCCAGATTACTACTCCTTCTGCTCCAGGGGCAAATGGGATGTGTGCACAGGTATATGCGTAAAGGTGTGTGTGTGTGTGTGTCTATCAGCATGTGATTGTGGTTGTGTGTCTACAGGTAAGGAAGTAAACACACCCTAGTGTTCTAGGACAAAGCTGGAACAGAAGTTGAAGATAAACAAGGCAACAAAGCCTGCAAAAAGTCATAATAAACTTCCTGAAATTATTTGTTGCCATAGAAAGTTTGTTGGCGTCAACTTCAATTTCAGTCTTTCCCGCAGCAAACTCCTGAATCAAGGCAGTGGAGGAGGGAGGGAGTTACAACAGAGCAGTGTCTGAACTTTTGTTTCCAGCCCGGGAGGAAACAATAGACAGGAGTGTAACTTAAAAAATGAGATGCGATGATGTATTGTGGATTTTATAAAAACACTATAGAGTAAATAACAACAGGCAGCTTACCTTATAGATGCTCCAAGATGAAGAAGAAGACGAAGAAGTGACAGGAAGTACACACAAGCGAAGATACGCCATCCCCATGAGACTAGTCAGACAAGACAGTGATGAGCATAATGAAAAAAGACACGCACTGTAACAGAGAGAATCACATGGGCAATTATTGTAGAATGCAGGTGTTAGCATTATTATAATCAGTATTATACAAATTGCAACTACAATTTAAAATTGTTATGTTTTCCTTTATCCCATTTTTTATCCTGTAACCTTTGATGTACCTGTTATCTGGTGCACAAACAAAGCATTTTGTCTTTGTCAAGGCGTCACACCACACTAAGCGTTGTCACTTTATAATGATCATATATCTATACACAAGCCTCATCTTTGCAATACTGATGATTCTGTCCGGACGAGAGTGTGTAACGAGCGGCAAATGTGCATGTGTATCCATTTAATACTAATAATGGATGGAGACAATTAAACATCCTTGACTGAAACAGAGCGAGATCAATGATAAAGACATGTGAATGATGATGAGAACAATGACACAGAACCTAATTAATGTGATGGATGATAGGGTGGATGATTTTGACAAATAACACGAGATAAAGAATGAGGGGAGGAGAAATAGGTAAAGAAAAAAACACAAGCTCTATGGAAGCATATGTGTTGGCAGGATGGATGAATGAGGGAATATTGAGGTTAAACATGCATGGATGGATGGAAGATGGATGGATGGATGTTAAGGTGATAGTTGGGTAGATGCGAAAGCTAGATGGAGGGAAAATGCACCAATAACACGGACACAATTTGAAAGCTTGAAGCTCAGTTCTGAATCTTTGCAGGACTTATTTCGTACATGTTTGAGGTGTCATGGTCATCTGTAAGTTTTGCAGACTTGAACTCACCTACAGAAAGGAGCGCGTATAAATTCATCCGCTCAGGTCACTTTGCTCTGCTCCACCCAGAATGCCCTTCTTCTCTAGAGCAATTCACTGTATATTAATGTTAAGATCATGGATCCAAAATGCAAAATATTCCTCCAAAGTATCGGAGTGCTCATACAAATGCACAATAAAAATAAAGCTGAAAAATGAGAAGGATCAGTGTGCAGAGAGTTAGCTATATTAAATCGGCTCTTTGTTGTTTTCTCTGCAGTCAAGAGTGTGCAGTCAGTTCAGGTTCGTCCTGCTCTGTTTTGCAGTACTCTTTATTTTTGCTGAGTCAATATAAAGAAACACACTGTTAGGCCTGGGTGCCCTCTGTACAAGTGGATCCAATATCTCATCATTACAAGTTTGCGCATATCTGCACAAGGAGGGCTTTGAACTCATGCAACTGTGTTAGGACATATAGCCTATATGTCACTAAATGAATATCATTATCAAAAATGTGCTTTTATTACTAATTGATTCAAGTGGTGGATGTTGGAGCGGAGCAGGAGCTTGGGGCCTGGAGTGGTTGAGTGGAGCGCGTGCACAAGAGTGAAATATTGAGCTGTACTTCACGCACATGCTCTGCTTGGACACTTACACTGGTATATGTCATCAGTATGCAATGTTTAATGCATTTCAGGAGTTATGTTGGGATGAAGTGCTGAAATTTACATTTTTGTTGCATCCCCGTTCTCTCAACTTGCCCTCGTCTGCTTCTGCTTCACTTCACAGCAATATCCTACGTTTCCCAAAATGCCTTTTTGACATCTCCCATTGAACAACAATGATAGCGGCAGTAGCAGCAAGAGAACAAAATTTTCCACTTGAGAAAAAGTGAGAATCATTGCCCTCACTAAAAACACGTTATGCAACAGCGTGCTGCATTATAGACTCGTCTCCTGTTAAACTCCATTGTAGCTGTGCTGGAAATATCTGACCCAGACATGACATTGTTTAAGTTTGGCCATTTGACCATGAGCATAAGGAAAATAGATGTCACTTTATTTGGACTGCCCAATCTTAATATTCATATTTGTATAAATTTTGTATCATGCTATTATCAACTTTGTGTCAACTCAGTATCAACTTTGTATCAATCTAATCCTAATCCAGAGTACCAGTACTAACCCTAAATGATACAAATTTGATACTACATTAAAAGCGAATTACTCACACTAAATTTTATATTAGCATTGGACAGTCCACATAAACTGTGACAGTCTTGTGTGTTTGAAAGGATTTGATAGAGCAGGAGCTGGTGGGAAGTTTTAGCTCGGGTAGAGGGAAATATTCAGGCTGTCTCCATGTTGGTAGCCTCTACTTCCTCTCTGAGTGGGAATACAACGCTGTATCACCTGCATTTGCTCAGTCCTGTGTGCCCTTCAGGGCATACAGGCATGATCCTCTGTTTGTAGTGGTAAAAGAGTGGCATGCCTTATTGAGCTGTACGCTGTGCTGCAGTGCAGATCTGGGTCTCATTCGTGGGTGAGGGAGGTCTGCTGGGGCGGAGTTGCCTGAGGTCCTTTAGCTCTAGCTGTCTTGCCCGCCGGCTGTACTTATGAATTTTTGCCCTAATAAAGATGTATGTTTCTTATGTCGTTGTAGGGCGGATGTGTTCTCGTCTCTCACTCAATTCCAGGCCAGCGCAGTCAAAAGGAGGTGGCAGCGTTATATATCTTTCTCGTCTTCTGAGCCCAGATTTGGAGGATTATTAAAATACATTTTCTTCCACACTGAAACTTTTGTCACCGGCTTGGCTTCATGTAAATTAGGTCAAATGCACACAAATAAAGATGAAGTCTGTTTTTGTATTGCAGTGTGCATTAAAACTTTTCTGTCATGGGATCAGCTCAGCCATGACCTGCCTCACCTCCAGACCTACCGTCTCCTGTTTCCCCATCCTCTTCCCTCAAGCCTCCTCCCTAGTCTCTCTCTCTCTCTCTCTGTTTTGTCTGTGTTTGTGTTTACCTGTCTATATGCTTTGATTCTAGCTGCACCTATCAGTGTCTGTTACAGTCACTGTTGGTCATCCTTGCCCAGTCCCTGTCTTCCTAGTCTGCCTGAAGAAGCTGGTAATTGGTTTTCTGCCTAGATTGGCTCTGTTTTGCCTCGCTGTTTTCTGCCTTGCTTCCCTGTAATCACTGACCACCGCAACTGAGCTTTGTTTACCTTTGACCTCTGTCTGCTGTCTAATCCCTGCCTGGTTTGGTTGCCTGTGCTTCTCACTTTTCTCCAAGTGAAGGTGTTTTATACCACATTCCTGCTTCATTGTGTCTGCATTTGGGTCCCAAATAGACCTTGTTCACAGCGGTCACTTTGACATGAAAACACAGGTGTTACTAATCAAATTAATTAAGATTGTGTTCTTTTTAAGCACAGAAACATAATTAATGTGATTAGCAACACCTTTGTTGATTAACATTTCTATTTGAAATGTTCTGCCAGAATTGAACAGCTAGTGTTTACTGTACAGTGACTGGTAAACTAATGCTAGGCAGTTCTATGGAGGAC
The DNA here is from genome assembly GCA_900302615.1 of Holocentrus rufus. Classification (NCBI taxonomy): domain Eukaryota; kingdom Metazoa; phylum Chordata; class Actinopteri; order Holocentriformes; family Holocentridae; genus Holocentrus; species Holocentrus rufus. The sequence goes on from OMLF01044191.1 coordinate 7,725, forward strand.
CAGTGCTGGGCTAACGTTAGCTTACCCGCATGCTTTCTCACCCCATTCCTACATGATGGGGTAGATTTAATAAGAAGCACTAAGTTCCGTGAGTTTTGCACCTTGTTCTGCTCATGTGTGGGTCTTCTATCTAATACTGCAGTCATGCATTCATTCATTGTTAGCTGCAAATATGAGCAGCTGGCTACTTGGAAAACATTTACATCGTCATGCTCTCCCAAGTCATATATCAGCTACACATTTCTATACATCCATTCAGTTCATTCATACGACAGGCTAGCTGTTACATTAGCTGTTTGATTGTACATCTGTCTCCTTGTTAGCTTTATGACTCGCAGCGGTTTGAATAAATGCGTGTGCACTCGTGGTCTCAACAAGGTGACAAGTCCAACTTCCGGTGTCTCCTACATGGTGTGAATGCAGCCTAAGAGCCAGCATGAAAATCAACACAGCCACAACTGTCATAATTAACTTATGTCTGGCGCAATATAAACACCTGTTTTGCATGCATCTTTCTGTCAGGGAACAGCGGGGTGCCACCAACAAAGGAGCAGCGGGGAAAAGAGGTTCACGGTATCAGAATTGGAGGTTTTAATTGGAGAAACAAACACACTCATATACGGCAAAATCAAAATGTGTTTACCTCACGTACAAGCGTTGTGCGGATTATCATTCAGACAGAGTTAAGGCAGAAGAGGGAACAAAACATTTCATCAGTGACAAACAAGAGATGGCATGACTTGTTCCTGTTGTTGTTGATGATGAGTCCTCTGAACAAAAGCAGTCATGTTAGCGGCAAAATTAAGACAAACTTTTCACAGACAAACTTTTTTCCTTCACAGTCTTCTGGCATCTTCTGGAGCTGTGATCTCATTTGGTAAAACATTGTTGCAAATCAATCAACCAATCACATCAAGGAGGCGCGGCTACTACAGTGCCATCTTCTCTTGTGCACGTGCACTGCTGCTGTGCACGCTTGCTTCCCCTTTGCACCCCCCAAACAAATACGATACTTTTATCTTACCGTAGCTATAGAATGGCAGAAAAAAGAACTGGCTTTGTAAATTCCTGTTCCTCCATTGCCACACACATGAATGTACATGTGGGACTTGGAGGAGGCACTGATTCTCAGGTGGGAAAGTTGTTTGAGTTCACATTCTACACAAGCTTTACTCGTGCATACAGTTGCTGAGTCAGTAAATACTGAATGAATCAAAAAATGTGACTCATTTTCGTAATCACCAACCTGCATTTTGCAGTTTGAAAAGCAAACACTTACAAAAAGTTGGAGCTGCCCCTTTAATTATAAATGCTATAGGCCCATTGTGCCAGTAGAGTAAATTGTGACAAAAGTGCGTTATGAGGATGCAAAACATTAGTAGATCTGGTCTAGTCCTGTTTGTATATGTGTGTGTGTGTGTGTGTGTGTGTGTGTGCGTCGGCGTCAGCATGCAGCACTTTCTATATTCTCCGTGGCACCAAAGTCTTGAAACGCTGACAGTTGCTGTGTTTTTTCCTGCGAGTTTGCGGTTAGGAAAATGGTTCTTATACTGACTTCTTATAATGCCTTTCAACACTTTCAGCATGTTGTGCCTTTGCAGAGAACAGGCAGGCGCTTTACAGCACTACAGTACTACTCCCTAGAGAAATTCCTTTTTTTTTTTTTGTGCGCTGCTTTCCACCTCCACTGACAGGTCAGCTGCAGAGTGCCAGCGTCTTGCTCAAGGACACTTAAGCGGGGTGGATGTTTAGCTTCAGCCCAAGTTCTCCAGTTAAAAGATGGCCTCTACAACCACCAGGTGATAAAACCCACATATTACACTGATTTGTGTACAGTGCCTCGCTTTATTCCAGTCCAGTCCTTGTTGTCCCATTGCAGTAAAAGCAGACTGTAAGCTGCAGTGAAAACAAGACCGGCAATAAGTCGTCTCACTTTCCTGTCCCAAGATATCCTCTGTCTGCTTTGCTCCCTTGTTTTATTTTTTAAAGGCAGGCATCTTTCTCCGTCTTCTTTACTCTCCTTCTGATGGGCAGCAGTACTCTTCAGTGTCACACACACACTGTGCAATGCCTGTGTGTGTGTGTGTGTGTGTGTGTGTGTGTGTGTGTGTGTGTGTGAGTGGCTGCATGCTGCGTGAACATGTGCACAGGCACTCTCGCAGGAGCATGCCCAATTCTTCACATTATTGCACGATGCGCAGAACCGCCGGCATCTGTGAGTGTTTCCAGCCACAAAACAATCAGTCAGAATAAAAGCCGACTGTTATGTGACTGGTCCCCTCAACAACTCCTCATCTTTATTTTACTCACTGCATGCTTTGATATTCATAGCAGAAATATTACAGACCAGTGTGTGTTTGTGTTTGTGAGTGTGTGTGTGTGTGTGTGTGTGTGTTTGGGCTGGTGGGCCTGAGCGAGCATGTGGCTCAGTGATCTGTCCGTTAAGCTGTGCTGGGAGTGGGAGCGCAGTGTGCCGTTATGGTATGGATTTAGATAGCCATACACTTTTCCATCTCTTCTTCGCTGCCCACCAAGTTCACACAAGGCGATGCAAGGTGAAGCACTGAGGGAAAGAAGAAAAAAAAAAAAAAAGAAGAAATAGTTATTTGGAAAGTTATTTCTAGGACGGTATTTTCGGACCGGGTTTGGGAATTGGGTGGTTGCTGGGGAGGTGTGATATAATGAAAAGTAGACAGGATGTTTTGACACGAAAGGATAACATTAATGGATCGGGACAATGCGGATGGTTCCATTGACTCTTGAGGTTCAGCCCAGTTTGACTCGGTACACAGTAAAGATTTGAGGTTTCTGCCTTCCTCAACTTTCTTTCCTGTTTCTTCCCTCTGCTATTCTCTCTCTCTCTCTCTCTCTCTCTCTCTCTCTCTCTCTCCTTTCTCTTCCCTCTCTCTCGCTTCTCTCACTCATAACCTCCAATCCATCCATCTATCCATCTATCTATCTATCTATCTACCCAGGATTCCTTCAAATAAATGGAACAAGAACTGCATCAAAACAATACAAAAACAAGATTAACAATGGCACAGTTGTTTCTCTACCACAGTCCTCCAACCTAACTCTAAGCAAAATATTTTAACACTTCTGTATGAGTAATGCTCCTACGAGTCGTTCAAGCTACCTTTTACGTCAGTGTTTATGTAGCAATACATGTTTTCTAAATTTTGTAGACAGAATGGAATAGAACAGAATCTTTATTTATCCACAAGAGGAAATTTACCTTGTGCAGTCCAGCTCAACAGGAGCACACAGAGAACAGGCACACAGGGTAAAAAAAAAAAAAAAAAAAAAAGGGTATTATGAAAGTTTCCAGCATTACACAATAAAAAAATATAAATAAATAAATAAATAAACAAATAAAACATGTACTGTAGCACAATGTAAAAGTGTCCAGCACATTATAAAATGTAGTTTTAAATGTGCCAGTGGTCAGTCCATGCAGGGCTTCTGGTTTACTCATGTTAAGGCCAGATGCAACCATGCAAATGTGCAACATGTCTGGAAGTTACATCGAGCTCTGTCTCTGATCTTTGTCCCACTCCTTCTCCCAACACGCGATGTGAATGCCTCTTCCCTTTGCATGGTGCTCTGATGCTTTTCACACACAGGCCACAGGAACATCTCCCCCGTGTGTCCCGCCAACAGATTAGTCTGTGTCAGACCATATGTCTCCACACAAATTCTCCCTCAGCACCCACATCGCTAAAAGCCCAAGCTGCAAAAGTCATGTTGGTTTTGTCATCCTGTCATAACCAATTCCCTTATGTGAGGCAAAAATACCTGGCTTACCCCGGTTACATTTGAGCGAATCTAACTCCCGGGCAAACTTGGCGGACAGGCCAGAGGATGAGGGCAGCGGGAGCTTTACGGCCACAGAAACAGGCTTTTAACTGGAAGGTCACTGGTTCAAATCGTGGACGAGCAAAAATGAATGAGTTACACTCTTGTCTCGCTTAACGACCGATGGCTAATGGTACATGACTGCACTAGGTTGTTGAACTTGGCAGCTCCCCTTTGTGAGTGTGTGTAACACTCATTCCTTTTGTAAGTGTGCGTGTTTGTTTGTGTGTGTGAGAGCAAGAGAGAGAGAGATACTGTATATATATATATATCTTGTTTTAGTCATTATCCTGGCGAGTTGACTAAGGATGTTTTTATTCACAGCATGCGCCTGCACAAATACTGCACACACACTGTACTGCTATGTTCATGTTAACCAGTGGCCACAAAATCAGTCTTTGCCTTATAATCAACAAGTAGGCAGGGTAGTAAATATAAGGGGTGCAAAAAGAACATGGTGCCTAATTAAAACAGCATCTACTAACACAGAGAGCTTGCGTGAACCCTACTGAATATTTATTCTTCAAGCACTCAGCCAAAGGGCGATGAATGATGGACTTCTTTCCAGTGTAATGTTGGGGACCTCATTGTAAAGTGTTAACCAGTGTTGATGATGCGATGCAAATATAATGCTGTGGTTAATTGGTTGTGTGCATGTGTGTATGACTCTTCTCTTAATTGGTTGTGTGCATGTGTGTATGACTCTTCTTTTATGTCTCTTCCTATATTGCAGTGATGTGATGGAATATTATAGTATTGCACAATTCCTGTTGCTGCGTGTTGATTGAGCCTAAGTCTTCCATGTTGAAAATCTACTTTAAACGGATTTAAAAAGTATGGAAGTAAATATTTAAATACGACTTCAGCGTCGGGAACGAAAAATGCCCTTGGAATTCAAGTTGGGAACTTGGACTCGGAGGGCAGAGGGCTTTTTATTTTATTTTGGATTTTTTTTCCCTTGTCTGAGGCGGGGAATCGTGAGTTCCACATTATAATCGAATGCAGCATTAATGGCACTGATCATCACGCAGCCTTTTTGCTTTTGCACTACATTTTCTCAGCTGTAGAGCTTCTGCATTCCTACATGAGATACAGCTGAGAAAATGTAGTGCCATAGCAAAAGGCTGTCTGTCAGCAAGGTGAAGCAGTGAAAATATCTGAAATATAACATACTCTTACACTGATATGGATTTTTTTAGGTGAGCCTTTTTTTTTAGGTGGCTAAAATACGTTTTGCTGCTGCTCCCCTCCACAGCAGCACATTGCTCAGCTTCTGTCCCGGTGCCCCTGCCTACTTCTCCTATACACATAGAAGACATGACTATGGATAAGTACCTCATACAATCCCACTTCAACAAACACGAACTAGCCCTTTAAAGGTTTAAGTCTAGTGACTTAACTGTCTCACTTGAGCAGCCACAGTGTTGATGGGCCACTTCAGTACCTCAGTACTAATGAAAGAGAGCTGAATTAAAATGAACACGACACTGATAATATGTGTGCTTGCCTGTCACATAGTGTATGCATGATAGCATGTTCCAAAGTATTTCAGTCATCAGTGAGGTCTGCATCCCTCTGCATACCCACGGTAAAATTCTAATATAATTTGGTAATAGGACTTGAGGCTTGGTATAATCAAATATGATGAAAAATTGATTGATATCAAATTGAACGAATCAGTAAGCAGACTGCAAAAACAATGATTAATCTTACATGGCCAATGACAAGATAATTCATTTACAGGGTAAACAGATATTTGCTGTGAGACTTACAAACAGGGTCTCTTACACACAAGAATAAGGGGATTGTGGAGCAGGACAGACTGACCGAATGGGATTTTTTTCTTTTTAAATTGAATGTTTACCTGGTCACATATTCACAAATATGAATGTGCTAGTTTGCATGTTTGTGAATGTGAATGCTCGCACAAATGTGTGTGGGCATGCATGTGAACGTACCACAGACAAGCCTAAAAATGATCATGTAAACCATTATTGTCCTGCAACTGCCAGCAAGTACGCCGTCCTGCTGCCATACATTTTGAGCTTGTGGAGCAGTAGGTAGAGACATACATCAACAAACATGGCCTGTGGTCCAGCACTCGTGATCTGTTTTAGCCCTTGGCCCTCTGTACCAAAAAATGTCCGGGCACCCGTGCCTTATAACTTCCTACCTTGGTTAATCTATTTCTTCCTGTCTTCATTTCTTCATTTCCTCATTAGACTGTTTCATTTCCTGTCACAATAACCTTTCTCTCTGTTTCCAATCCATCAGTCTCTGTCAGTGTTGGTATAGATCACTGTTGGTTGTGACCAAAAACTGGAGCTGCGGGAAGATTTATATGGGCTTTCAAATTAGTCTGTTGAAAATGGTATACACAGCTCTTGGCTGTGTTACATGTAGCGTACAATATGTGGCTAAGCTCTTTCATGTTCCCTGAAATGTAAGGTTAGTTTATTATTATTATTATTATTATTATTATTATTATTATTATTATTGTTATTATTATTGTTATTATTATTATTATTATTATGTTTTTTATCTGTTTTTATTATGTTTTATTTATTATGTTTCTTTATTTTTAATTTGTTTGCCTTTTTTGGTGGGGCAGTGGAGTGGGGTTATTTCACTTGTTGCCAATCCAAATTAACTTGCCTCAAGAATTTTGACAAACCAAGTGTTATTTTCTTGATAGCAGGAAAATGATCTGCCTCCTTCTGCCTTGATTCATGTTGACACTTGTATCTATAAAGTTCAGTAAATGAAACCGTGTTGGAAACCAGTGGATTTATCTTATCCCATTGGGAGATTGTTTTACTTGTATTAATAAAATGAGATTTTAAGAGGGATTACAAGAGTTATAAGATTATAAGACAGAACACTTGTTTTGCAAGTTGAGGAATTGTGCTGTCATCTTTCACTTTGTAGCAAAGTGTGAATAAAATGATATTTCAAATGCACAGTAGATGGCAGTGGCCCCAGGGGAATACAGTTGAGAGCACAGATTTACTTTGTTCAGAAAATATAAATGTGTCAGTATAGGAACAATTGTGCAGGTGCAAACATAAAGATATTTGTTAATGGATGGCCTGTGGGATATCACTGGATTTTCCAAATTGCCGACAAGTGTTAGTCCCAGCTAACATGCCATCGGCCAGTTCCAGACACATCTGGCCAATTCTGGACACTTTTGGGCAATTTCAACAGACACACTGTGATATGAAATTTGTGATAATACATTTTTAGTTCCTCCAAAATGTGTGATTTGCACTAAAAGACTAGAAACTGCATCAATTAGTGTCTGGAAAACTGGTGAATGGCATCTTGGCCACCAGTACACTAGCTTTCTCCAGCTGGGCTCAGTAGGAAACCAGCTGTAGAACTTAAAACATTTTGGGCACTAGCCTAATGGGCTGGTAGAGCAAACCATTCTTGCCCAGACACTTTATTTCTAGCCCTGTATAGATAATGCATTCATTCATTCACTCCCATACCCGCTTATTCCTAATAAGGGTCACAGGGGGCTGGAGTCTATCCCAGCATGCATTGAGTGGAAGGCAGGAAAACCACCGCCAGTCCATCACAGGGCATCAACAAACAAACACACTCACACACATTCAAATCTATGGACAATTTAGAGTAACCCATTTCCCCTGACCTACATGTCTTTAGATTGTGGGAGGAAAACCACACAAACACAGGGAGATCATGCAAACTCCAAAAGGATTAAACCATGCACATACCGAAATAGATTTTAAAAATATATCATTTTTTGTATAATAATTGTATTATTTCCCTTTGAATTCATGCATGGGACTAAGAATCTGCAGCCCAATCTCACTTGCCATTTGAAGAAGCAATGCTCTCTTTTCTAAACTCGCCTGCTCACAAAGTCACCATGGGAAAGCTCGCCTTCATGTTCATTACCTTTAATGTCATGTCATTTGTCATTATTGTCAGAACTGTGCAGTTACACATCATTTTCTCCGCACAGTGGAGATGATGATACCAGGCAGTTTCATATGTGTGGCACATTAATGGATGTGCACTTCGAAGAGTCGAATTGTGTTTTATTTTCTGTGAGAAGGTTTTCATTTGTGATACAGATGCCTTTTAAGGAACCTGTGAATATCCTTTGCTTCTTTGTGCTTTCCTCCAGCCCTTAAATGCCAGTCTTAGAATGGTTTATGCTATGAACATTTTTACCCAGTCCATCCTTGTGACTGAAAGCCAGACCAATATGTCTGTGCCGCTGACAGCAGTCACTCTCCAAACATAACGGCATGGGCTGTGTCCCAAATGGAAGGAGAAAAAAAAAAAAAAAAAAAAAAAAAAAAACAACAACCACACACACACA
>OMLF01044191.1:28131-38883 GCA_900302615.1 Holocentrus rufus
GACAGAAAATCACAAGAATCACAACACAAGAAACACAAGAGTCCAAAACACAAGACCATAACCTAAAAGTCCAAAGAAACAAAGTCCAAAACACAGAATCATGACACAGTTACTGTATTGATCTAAGCTAAATAATCTTCAGGGTATACAACTTGTGCTGTAGTGGAAGTTTGATATATCTATATTTGCACATTAGCATGCTGACACATTGGCTAACATTAGCTTGTAATACCTAACTAACTCACCCCATGTCAGTAGCTAATTAACATTATCAAGAGCACACCAAGACCTGAATGTGGCTCTACTGTCACCATAAACCCATTTTTTTTTAAACTTCCCTGCTGTGGTTTGTCAGCTGTAACCTTGGAGGATATTGAAAAAAATGGTGGAATTTAAACAGGCTACATCATTTAAGTTCAGGTTTCCTCTCTTTCACTTGGTGTAAAACCAAAAATATTGAGCTTTTCCAAATATCTCTTCCTCTCTGGTGGACAAGGCGTGGAAAATAGTCAAGTCACTTTTATTTGTATAGCCCAAATTCACAAATTACAATTTGCCTCAGAGGGCTTACAGCAATACAACATCCTCACATCGAATAAAGGAAAAATCCCCTAAAAACCCCTTTAACAGGGAGAAAAAGGAAGAAACCTCAGGGAGAGCAACAGAGGAGGGATCCCTCTCCCGGGACGGACACATGGTCAATAGATGTTGTGTGTACAGAACACAGACAGTATACAACAATTGTACAGAATAACAAAAATGATCACAGATTTATAATATATAAAGGGATGTGATGAAGAGGACGCCAAGCAGCTTCCAGGTGCCACCAGGACCGGGCAGGACCCGAGCCACGCGACCACCATCACCATGGAGACCTGGCAGGAGGACAAGCTACACATACACACAGGAGAGACTCGCATCACATCATTCACACACACGAGGAGGGACGAGCAAGACGTAATTCACACAAGGGAAAGAGAAGAACAAGATATCAATCAGAGAGAGAGACGTGAAGGTGAGACAGAACTCCTGCAGGACGGGGAACCAGATCCAAAACCTCCGGAAAATGGCAACGACAGCCAGGGGAGCAGAGCAGGTCCAGGATGGGTGATGGTGCAGCAGGAGATGACTAAGACAAGAGAGGACAGGGAAAGAGGGAGAAGAAGAGAGAGAGGCACACAGCTCGGATGCTCATGAGCTTGTGGAACAAAAACAGAGGGTTAGAGTATAGTCTTTAAAATATTCCTTAAATACGCCGATTGTTTTTGCCTTCAGCTGGCTTTTCCAGTATGTTGCTCTCAGTCTCTGTTTGGAGGGTGAGCAATACAGAAGGGAGATTTAAAGAGTGGAGAAGAAGATAGAATGAGAGAGGGACAGTCAGATAGACAAGGAGGGGGATGAAAAAACAACAGAATACACAAGCGGTGATCTGATTTTTTAGAATCTCTTCACCTTACCCTCTACTGTCACTCAAAACTGTTGCTATGGCAACCGAGGGCCGAGTTCCCCAGTTTGTGACAAGTTTTGTAGAGTGTGACCGATTTGTCACCCATCTGTGACCAAAGCACTGTCACCACTTCAGCTGATCAATACACACACACACACACACACACACACAAACACAGTTCATAAATAAGAAGCATAGGTGTGCCTGTGTGTGTGAGTGTACAGGGGAATGTCGGAATGGTTTTAACGCATACACACTGTGTGCTGTGTGTGTGTGTGTGTGTGTGTGTGTGTTTTGCTGGAAGTTTACCACCAGAAATCAGTCATGTAAACCTGCTTGCTGTTGAAAAAATGCTGAGTTACAAAGCCTATAAATGTTCTGTTTTACTACCCAGCATAGTAACAAAATACAGGAGCAGATATATGACAGATACAGGGCTGCGAGATAGCCTTCATCAATAGGATATAAAACACACGGAGGCCACATTTCCCCACTGTTTCCCTTGTTTCCTTTGTGTGTGTGTGTATGTGTGTCTGTTTTGGGTCTTATTGTAAAATATGATTTTATTGCAGTAATTGTGGCAAAAATATTCAGCATTAACCCATTTTTTGCACTAGTTTTAGCAAAGTAAACTCCTTGCCTGTCCTCAACAAAAACACAGCACTCTGGACATGCCTGCATGTACTGCCAGTAACATATAAAGTATCTTCAGAGCTGCAATCTTTACATCACTGGCAAATGGAGAGATTAAACACCCTCTCAGACTTGATGATGTTAGAGAGGTGCTTTACAGAGGACATCAATAATTTGTAGGCATCAGTAATTTATGACGTTAATACAGACTCGTTTGGTTTGTAATTGCACAATAAAACAAGGACGCTGATGTAACAGTGTAATTATGTGCAGACATACTCAGATGCCCAGGTAGGACCACGGAGACACATTTTAAACCCCGAAATTGTCAGTTTTTGATGGTGTAGCCATCTTGGATCAATTGAGCCAGGACTGACTTGCATGTTAATAAGTGACGTCTGTTTGGTGGAGCCGACTACATGCATGACGCTCGTGTTATATTGCGTATGAATGACGAACCTGATTAGACACTCTTGAGGCTCCCCAAAAATGCTGCTACTGTGTGTCACAGTGGTAAGCTACAGAAAAACAGCTGTGACATGTATATATATATTGCATAAATGCATACAAGTGTGCCTTGATATATTTCTTCAACACTTCCTTTAGAGATTTGAAAGCCTTTTTCCATAAGCTCCCTTTGGAGTTGACAGGCCTCCTGGATTTAGGGATCAAGACATGGTAGATAGCTTTAATATTATTGCTTTTTCTTTTTCGTGTGCTGCATATTTGTGTGTGTGTGTGTGTGTGTGTGTGTGTGTGTGTGTGTGTGTTAGAGGGGCTCAACAGCTGTTGATTGGACTAGATTTTGTTTGATCCTTAAGACCTCCCTCTTCAGACTCAATCATTAGTGAGAGCATACACACGTGCACACACACACACCCACTTGTGCTGTACAAGCTGCTGTGAAATCAAAAGCCAAATTGATTCAGTACCTGTCAATCGTACAGCAGACACTGAAACGCTGTGTTTTATAGCAAAAGCCGTCCGGATCCACTCATGCTGACCCTCGCGCACAGGCACATGCACACTCGCACACTCGCACACGCACACGCACTTCACACTTTGCTCTCATGAAAGCCACTTACAGTATGCAGTGAAAGGTCAGTGCCATCAAAGTTCAACAGACAACACTTTTTGTTTCTAACAGAACCTTGTTAGCCTCCTACCACTGGACTTACATCACAGCCAGTGCTTCACTGTGAGCGGTCCACTGCCGGCTGCTACAGAAAAGGCAGCAGTCTGCACAGCAGCAGGAAAAATAAGTAGTGGAAAGTGGAAGTCAGGGCCAGTGTGGGCTTGACACAAAAAAGATATATGTTATTTATCACCCCTTGCTCATATATAACACTTACTAATCCCTGGGCAGAAATTTCTGCAACTTGTGTATTACCTGTATATTAGAAAGCAAATGTTATTTTTTAATTATGCAAATGAAATAAAGCTAATAGTTGAATGGGAGGAAACGTTAAAGAATGGTTTCTTTTTTCTTTTTTCCCCTTAAGGCAAACATTTTTGAGCCTAGACACATTTTGCAAAACTGAGAGTAACCTAACACTTGGAATGTGTTTCTGTTATTTTGTACACTTGCCAGTGATGCCAACTAGGAGCTGACAACTGGAAAAGTAAATGCATTTACGACCATATGTTCAATCACCTCGTCTAATTGTGCAGCCATTTTTCTAATTGTCCGTCATCCATCCATTTATTCATTCTCACCGTTTTTTGATTTATCTAATCTGCAACTTAATCGATTAATTGCTGTTCTAAGGCATTTGCTATTTTGAGTGAATATTCTGTATGTTAGAAAAAATGTATGTCTAGTGCCTCTAAAGAAACAAAAACACAGTGGGGGGGGTGAGAGAGGAGGAAAGAGAGGCAATAAGATGACATCCCCCACCCCCCGTCTCTCTCTGTCAGACCCCTACAGGTTCCCTCCCGAGCTCAGACTCTGCTTTCATCATTCAACAAGTTATCCTCCCATCCAGGCTGCACCACTCCAGCAATTAGGACTCTGTAAAAGCGAGAGGATAAAGCAGAACAAACAATTGCTCACTGCAGAGAAAAGGAAAATAAAAGGGAGAGGACAGGAGTGTGTGAGTCTATCATAACAAACAATGATCCAATGATCCAAAAAAAGATTGAAAGTTTCTTATTTCTGTCCTTCAGTGTTTTCGTCTTTATTCCGTTCTTGTTTGCTATCTATCTAGCTATCCCACAAGCATGTGGCAATTACTAGACGCACGTGCACAAACAGGAACACAAAAAAGCACTAGCACTAGCACTGCTGCTCCAACCAAGACCTGTGGACGATGCACTGTTGCTTCAACACACAGATAGCCAATAGAATCCAAATGTTGGATTGTATTTTTTCATACAGCTTAGTGCATACAATTAAAATGGATCAGTAACACCAACTGCCTCAGAAATATTACAACAAAATTCAGTTTAATCTGCAGTAAAAAGGCCATCGACTAGTCAAAAACCAATTTGAAAAGTTGAGGCACAGCTGGACAAGCCATGGGTGCAGTTACATTTTTAATTCAATTAGGTTTCAACTGCCATACATTAGGTAATGATGGAACATTCATTCGCAGTTATGACATTATTAATTTGATTAACATCCATTTTACAAAAACGGTTTAAGTTTTCTCTTTAAATTTGAGAGAAAAAGCACTTGGTAAATTAATTGAACAGATAGAACAAACTGAAGCAATTTGAACTGTACATTCCCTGTGGAGTGTGTCAGCTTGAAGTGCTGTGTAATTGAAGAGTTTCATTCCAACATGAGATAACCACCATTTGTGTGATGTGGCACTTACTCTGACAAAATGATTGCTAATAGTAAAAATAAATCCTAATAATACCGATTATTGAAGGTATTAGCTATTAATAATGAATATTAGTGAAAATAATAGCTCTTGTAAAATATTAACTCTGTTGTGGCCGTGTAATGTATTGGCAGTCATCATCAAGTAACCTTTTGTTTTGTTGTCTTGTATTGTTGTTTTGTTTTAAATAAATAAATAAATAAATAAATAAATAAATAGGAACCATGACAATGCAGTCTAGCAAACCAACCTCGCTTTAACTTTGAACTGCACACACACTGTTAGAGTTTCCTTTAGCTGGGAATTACCAGATTTATACCTGCAGAAACTGTCCAAGGACTAATTGATTGAAATCTGGTCTTAATTTCCGGTGTTCTAACATTTCATTACACCTAACCAGTGGTCCTACCCGGGTTAATGAGCATGCACAAATAACATTACAGCATGTTCTTTGGAGACTGCTCTCATTACAAAACTATAGGAAGCAATAGGAGCTATAACATATACATACTGTTCAACACAGTATCAGTGTCAACATAATGATGCTATGCTGATAATACTGTTTATACACCACATTCATAGTTACATGGGGTGAAACACAGTCAAAATATTTTCCTAAGGTTGGCAGGTCTTATGCTCTGATATTGTCATGTTTAGGTATACAACTGTAAAAAATGTCCTCTTCAAGGCTTTATTTTTTTTTTTTTACTTTTTTGTTTCTTTTTTTCCATGGGATTGCTGTCTTTTGAATGAACCTGTTTTAATTGTGTATTTATTACTTCTTTTTTAACAATACAGACTATTTTGAGGCAGTTTTTGACAGCACACAGTAGAACAAGTTAGTACAAAGTTAGGTGAGAGTGCATGACTTTTAATAATGGTGTGATCCCAAACACGTGGGGTCTCAACCATGTCACACAGCTCAGGGTGTCCCAAGCCAATTAAATGTGTTCTCATGCAAGGAAAGCACTGCATCACATCCAGCCTCAACTTCTATTAAGCCAAAAGAATCTGTTAGAGATAATAATCTAAGAGAGGAATTACAATATCTCTCAATATATCTGAATGCTGTATGCTATGAGCAGGTTATTATCGCACTTTCGGATTGTAATCATTTAGCAACAAAAAGCAATGTGGACTGGACGAGCTCTGCTCCTTATAAGCCTTACTGGAACTTTTTTTTTTTTTTACTTAAGAAAACTTTTCTTCTCTCAGTAGAAACTTATAATGTAAAACCTGCCACATAATGGAACGACTTGTCAAAATGAAATAAAACGTCTCTCTAAATGAGTTGAAAATGCAATAAAACCTGTTAATGTTATAAATTGCTGTATAATTTGATGACATCTTCAGACTGATATTGGAGTATTTTTATCCTGGCAATTACTGAATGCCATTAACCAGCAATTATCAAACCATTCGAAGTGTAGCACTTTTTCAACTGATATAATACTTACTGAAACTGCCAACAACATTTTGAAAATTCAAATTCAGTTTGAGCGATCTTTCGGGTTCTTCTTCATCTCAGTAATTCCAATTACACCTCGACATCACTAACTTGCTTACACATGGCTGCCACTGATGGTTTTGCTCCTGTTATTAAAGTGAAATGTTATTCGGGGTCTTTGGCTGATGCCTTTGCATATTGCTGTGAACATCAATATGGGAGCCACAGGCCTTTGCCATGCGAGATCCAGACGCACACATCAGAAGAGAGGGAGACCCCTGCAGCTCGCTCGTGGCTCTGGGCGAAACGAGTTTCTCCTCTCTGATCGCTTCCTGGAGCTGTGCAGCTTCATGGTGGCAGGTGGAGAGACTCTCTTGTATGGATGGTGAGATGCCACACTGCTCCGGGGGGCTTTGATGTGGGTTTGCTGTGCTCCTTGTGATGTTTTCCTTGACCCCAAGCAGAACTGCGTCTATCCCTCAGCTTCACCGTATAGAGGAGTCTGCCAGGGAGGCACTGGGGAGGCCTGTGGGTTGCACAGCCGACGCACTGTAGGTGACTGCGAGTGAGGAACATTGTGAATGAGGATGTCACCGAGGCGTTCAGACAAGGCAGAGAGCTGAGTGTCAGTGGCAGACTGGAAAGAATGTGAAAGTAGTTCATCAGAAAAATGTGTTTACTCTTGGCTCCGGTGCATCTGATGTCAATAAATCTAATTTGAAGATTTCCATCCCCTCCTCAACTACCTGACAAAAGTTGTTAATCGTTACATTTAATTTGATTTGTGCTTGTTTCAATGTACAACTCCATTTTTTGATTTTTGATTTCTTTCGTTTTGCCCCTCTAAACAGCAGTTGCATAAGTAGCATGACAAGGAAAAAAAAGGAACTTTCATCAAATCACAGCAGTACTGCTTCTTTGTTTTTTTTGTTTGTTTTTGTTTGTTTTTTATTTTTTTAATCTATTTTTTCTTTTCTTTTTTATTAAATACAGGTTCATCTCTCAATCACAACAGTTTCAAGAGACATATTTCATATTGTTGAAGGCTGACAAATATCCCTTTCACATTTTTAGCTTTTGGTTCTTAAAACAATTTGGAATAAAAATAGTAGGGGCACTCAGAGTGTGCAACGCTCGTGTGCTGCATGTCTGACAGTCAAATGCTATAAAAGCAATAATGCATGCAAAATGTTTCCATCAGTTCAAACTTTATAGGTCACTGCATGTCAAAAGTCATGTGACCAACAGAAAGGTCATGTATGACTTTATATTAGTGTCTAATATACGTATCCTTCCCCTCCATCCCACCAATGGTCTCTCAGATTCTGCTTCCTCAGAACTAGAACTAGTTTAACTAGAAAACAACAAAACAGTAACACAACCACAGGGTGAAACAGGCATATTTGTGTTCAAACGGTGTTACTGATTTTATGGTTGAATATCCCTTTAAGTCTTAAATCCCCGTGTTAATTTCAGTGGTGTATATCATGTGACCTCGAGTTCAAACATTCACAGTCACTGAAGATCAAAGTTCATGTGACCAATAGAGCTGTCATATATGACTTCATATTAGTGTTTAATAGTAACCATATGCGTATTATAAATGTCTCCGATGTTCTAGTATTGGGACGAAACTTTGACCTTAACCTGTGAAAATTGAATCAGTTCTTCATTTCCTGACCCTTAACACTTCCATTACGTTTTGTACAAATCAGATTAAAACTGAGGTATGTTGCGCACACGCGCGCACACACACGCACACACACACACACACACTGAGCCATAGACAATACTCCCGCCTGTGCTTATCAAGGGTGTGGAGTGTGACTTTAAAGAGAAATCCAATCATTTCTACTGGGCAGTTGTGCCGACCCAAACAGCATGCAGACAGAATCTGAGCTTAAAACAAATTAATTTACGATGAGCTAAAACACCAGTTAAGAACAAATTAAAAACACAGGTTAAAAGTTTAAGTCTCTTAGAGGTATCACTAAAGGAAAAGAGTCCAGTGTCCCATCCAGCTAAGAACGGTTGCAGCATGTGGGTGGTCTCCAGTCCCTGGCCTCCTCGTGGCGTCTCCACCTGGCGAATACAGAAAGTGAAAACAAATAAACAGACCTATCTGTGTCCATCTCCTACTGCATCAAGAGAATCATAAGATGAACGGTGGAATACTTCAGCATTATGTTAATTTATCGGGGTGAACCAAAATAATCTGTTAACTAAAAACAGTGCAGCCAAAACAAACCAAATATCTACTTTTGATTTTACAGTTTTGAGGACTGAGTTTTCAATCCTGGTTTAGTATTACACATTAGAATGTATAGCTGCTAAGACTGCTGATTCATTACGGATTATAGAAGTGCACCCCAAAAAAACTCGAGGTGAATGTGAGGAGAAAATATTTGTGGAGTAAAGACAGATTAAACAGTTGCTGGAGTTATTTTGGGCCGAGTATGGAGCCTTCGTGAAATGTTTGCAGCACTATACTAACCATGCCAGCACAGCACAGCCACAGTCTTATCAAGGCCAAGCCCACTCAGCATCCACACACACACACACACACACACACAAACTGTAAATTTCAGTAGGGACAGAAGATCAAATAGTTGTCAGGAAGGTGAGATCAAAGGCTAGGACAATAAGGCATGAAATTATTCATTTGACCAATAATGTGTGTGGGTGTGTGTGTGCGCACTCTGTGTACTCGAGTGCATATTTCTGTGAGTATGCCGGAGTGAAATGCATTGTTCATTTCAGCAACACTGTATTGAATAAACATCGGTGGCACTCAAGACTGCCCAAGCCCTCGCACACGCAGCTATGAGCTGAAGGAGTTCGACATTTCTCACAATGCAGGAGTCAGAGGGGCTGAAGTGTGGACTGATAACTCACTCCAACTGCATTTTATACAAACTCATTTAACTGTGTTTCAGTTACAGCTCATGATGATCTATAGGATCTTTCTGTGCTCTTGAAAGACACGTCCATATACTCATGAGCCCCAAGTGAAGTCCCAAACAATAAACAAACCAAAAAAGAAGAAGAAAAAGAAGGAAAATAAAGATGATGTGATTTGTTTTTATTTTAGTTTTTACCATATTTGCTACAACACGATTTAGCTATCTCAAAAATATCATTTAAAACACTGAAGTAATTTAGAGCAGTTGGAGTGCTTTGCCTACCATTAGAACAGAAACAGATCAAAACCCTACGGTGGCTGAGCAGGGCCAATAAGGCTCAAAATTATGGCAAAAGAAGAAAATAAAAGCACGATTAAAAGTGCAAAAATGCCCTCTACTGACGAATAATAAACTCTCTACGTGGAGCACGCTAAAACGGCCTGCCTTCAAATTTACCCAGCAGACACCTGGAGTCAGGATATGCAAACTGGCTAAAGTTAAGGGAACTTGAGGGTTCAGTGCGCTCCCTGAACCTCCACAGACTGCACCCATGGAAATAAGATGCGTTACTGTCACTTTATCCATACATCTTCACACGTTACGCATCGCTAACACAAATATGTTATGAGAGTGTGTGGGATCTGTGTGTGTTTGTCACCTTCACACTTTGTGCACTAAGCTTTTCTAATGTTTGCATCGTGGGCCTCTGCATAAGCGTTCCTTTTTTCAATGTGACTATCAGCTCATACCACACTATCACAGTCATCTGTCCTTACATTCCTCTACAAATTGACTCTATAGCCCACGTCAGAAAAAAAACGAATGGGATTAAGGCGAGTTGAATGCTACTCCTCCATTTAAGAAAGTTACAAAAAACAAACAAACAAAAAACCTCATCTCACCTCCGAGATGATTCATCATTCCTTGTATGCCATTGAGTCTCTCGTCTGCCGCAGAAAGAATGTTTTCTCCACGACAGGAAAGATTTCAAAAGGAAATGAGAGAAACAAAGAGGGATTTTTTTTTTATGCTGGAGGTTTTGACAGTACAATTTAATCGTGACTCTAATGGCAATCAAGGGGAAAATAAATGTTATTGTCACTCATATCCTGTGATTTCCTAGAAAGCCTCGTCTGTCTTTCACTTCCTCTCCTCTGTTCACCTTTTTTTTTCGGCTCAGTCGTCTCTCTCTCTCTCTCTCTCTCTCTCTCTATACAATGTGATGATACTTTCACATTTTGATTCTTGCTTGAGTGCTAGCGCGAACCCATGTGTGTGCAAGCGTGTGTGTGTGTATGTGTGTGTGTGTGTGTGTGTGTGTGTGTGCATTGCATGTGCTTGTGCATGTGTGTGTTTGTTAGCATGTGAGGAGGTGAAAAAGGAATTTTTTGTTACAGTTAATTCTGCATGAGTGACCATTGTGTGTTCTTGCAGGTACCTGTGTGTGTGTGTGTGTGTGTGTGTGTGTGTGTGTGTGTGTGTGTGTGTGTGCTG
>OMLF01044191.1:40490-54549 GCA_900302615.1 Holocentrus rufus
TGTATTTCTTCAAGTGCATGCATGTGAGAGAGAGAGAGAGAGAGAGAGAGAGAGAGAGAATCTCAGCTTCCTCTCTCTTTTAAACTGATTTTGGATCTGTCAGGGGTGGAAGCAATGAGCTAAAAACCATGACAAACTCCTAACAGGCCATTTTTCAATGGGGAAGCAATCGATGAGGCTGGTTCAAACAGAGAAAGCAGTGGGACGCAGTTTGTGTGTTTGTGTTTGTCTGTGAGTGTGCGTGTGTATGTGTGTGTGTGTGTGTGTGCATGCACACAGTGAGGCATGACTGGACTCCGATGCTGTCATAGTTATGGACTCAGCTCGCTGCAAGAGCAGCAAGAACAGAGTGGGAGAATCATTATTCTGACAGATACAAACGCCACACACACACACGGCACACACACGGCACACAGGCATGCACATGCTTCAGCACTCACACATACTCACACACTAACACTAAAACTTTCAAATATGCACACAAGGAAGGACATGAAAAAAATTGAGAACAACACGCATCAAGTTCCTCACATGTTGCTGTCAAATGAGTCAATGATGATTTACTTTCCTCCTGCACTGTAACCTTGGAGTATACAGTATTTGTCCTACACACACACACACACACACACACACACACACACACACACGCACACAAATAAATAAATAAGCAGACACCCACGCAATCAACAGTTGCTGAGTTCATCACACACACACACATACACACATGCACACACACACACACACACACACACACACACACACACACCCCAGAGGCCAGAGTTCCTAACCTCGTCACAGTCTGCTAGAGCAGCACATCGATCACTGTCCCCCATAAAGACGAGGAGGATGGGAAAGGAGAGCAGAGGAGAGGAGGAGAGAGGAGAGCTGAAAGAGAAGGGGAGGAGAAGGTGGGAGAGAAAGATGAAGGAGGGGAAGAGAGGTTTGACACAGAACTATAAACTAGTTCTGACCAGGAGTCCTGTTTAGTCAAGAGGTTACGTCACACTGTCCTAGATTTATGGCCAAAACTCCATTCTAATAGAAATGATCCATCCATCCATTCATCCATTCATCTGTGTCATTCTTGCTCATTCCTATTCAGAGTCTCGAGCGTATCCCAGCATGCATTGGGCAGAAGGTAGTGAAACACCCCAGGCAGGCCACCGATCCATCACAGGGTGAACACACAGACAGACAAACACACCAATTAACACCTGACCTGCAAATCTTTAGAATGTGGGAGGAAACTGGAGCACCCAGAGAAAAGAGACGCAAACTCCACCAAGAAAGGACCAGAGATTCAAACTCAGGATCTTCTTGCTACTAGGTGACTAAACTGAGCTGCTGCAGATGGATAATGATAATATAAATAATAGAAATCATCATTTCCAGCAAGCTAAATAGTAATTATCTGAAATAACCCAACTGAAATATTGAAGTCCAGTTTCTTCTTGCATTTGATGCTATCTCAGAAATAATGCTACATTGGTCATGACTGCGTGATCAGGGCTATACAGTGAGAGTGTGTGAGGAGACGTGGACGGGGCGGCAGCAGCAGAAACAGAATTTGTGAGGGAGTGAAGGGAATGAGTGACAGAAAGAGGGAGGACAAACAAGACAAAGCTGACAGTGTGAGAGCTGGGAGGGAATGAAGGGTAAGGAAAGAGAAAGAGAGAGAAACTAGAGGGAAAAGACAAAAAAAAGTGAAAGGAGTGTGTAGAAAGAAATCAACAAGGTTCATTGAATTCATTTCCTGGAGTTGAAGTAAAGTATTTAAGAACAGGGCGAAACGGAAAATGAACACAGGGTGAAAAGGAGAACACATTGCACTGGAAAACGAAGTTGTTCCCAAACGTGAAATGTGGTGACAACTAAGCTGCCACCAAGAAAATGGTGTTAAAACACTTGCTAGTGTTTGCCAATGACACAAAGTGTGCTGAAACACCCACTGGTTAATGCTTTGAGACACAGAAATGGGACTGTGAGGCAGTCAGCAGGTATTGAAAAAAAGGAGGGATCAAAAACAGAAGGAGTATACAAAAAAGGGAGGATAAGTGGCGAGGGGAGAGAGAATCAAAGAGACGGAGGGAAGTGGGAGGAAGAAACCAAGTGGCTTAATTTTTTGATGGGGTTTCACTCACCAGTATGGAGTATGAGGGAGGAGGGAGACATGGGAAATGAATGAAGGAGAGGAAGAGAAAAGAGATTGGTGGTAAATGTGGAGAAGCAAAGTAGATGCAGAAAAGTCAAGCCTGACACTTTGAAGGAGAAGTAAGTTGGGGAAGAAACTGGAAGAAGGGAAAGTTAAAGATGCAAACATGAGGGATGGCATAATAACAGCTGAAACTGCTACAACATGGCAGGGGAAAGAAAGAAGAGCCAAAGAGAGGAGAAAAGAGAGAGAGAACATGTCCCTCCAGTCACAAACGAATGCGTTGTTAAATTAGATTATCATTATCGCACTCATTAAACTGTCATTATTAGCATCACAAACACAGATGCCACTTTATTTGTCTCACTCAACTCTTCCCTTTCTCCTCCACCCTCGCTTGGTCCTTTTATTCCTGCGAGGAGCCCGACCAAATGACCTCCTGGAAGCTAAAATCCTTGAAGATCTTAAACAATTAATGGGAAAATGTTTCTTTTTAGACTTCACGCTGATAACTAAAAGTGAAGGACATTCGCATCCGTACAATCGCAGATATGAGAATGGAACTGCTCTGACATTGCACCCAGAGCACCCAAATACACACACCCTGAATCTATCCTGCATTAGTACCACGGAAATTATGTAATTCCTCTTGTAGAGTAATACTGTAGCAGCAGTGCAACAAGCATTTACAAAGATACTTCATGATGGCTGTAATGATGTTGAGGGAGGATGTTTGTTTCTTCAAAGGACATGGTCTACGAAGAGTGAAGGCTAGACCTTCTAGCTAGCAAACCAGTTGCTAGTTGGGATACTCTAAACTTTGTCCCCAGGCCTTTGTGCTATGTGCAGAGTACGTCCCCGATTATTGTGGGGAAAGGAAGTAATAAGACCCACCCACTGTCCTCTCATTGGTCTCTCAAGTTGTCCATCTCAATTTCAAAAGGACGCCTCCAATTATTTGCTCAAGTCTCTTCAATAATGTAACTGAATATTACCTCTGAGAGCCTCATACTCCGTCGACCCCTAATTTTTTTTTTGCCTTCAAGCTTTTCCTGAGGAAATATGTTCTGCTTGGCGGATGGAAGAAGAAACCCAGAAATTCTCTCCATCCAGTAAAACCAGAAGTGCAAGGAAATAGAGGAGTTTCGTCAAGGCTGGGATGGTCTACTTAGGATTCCCCCTGCGTCATTGGGGGTTCCTGCTCCTACCATAGCCTCAGTAGATAAAATAGCTGTCTAACATTACTCCTCAATTCAAAATTAAAATGAGTAAAGTGGGTCACAACAACTTGAACTGACATTCATATTAGATTTGCATGTAAACTCTTCACATGGCAAAGGACATACCGGTTGCATCCTCAAAATTGTGCTAAGAGAAGGCTGCATATCTGGAACACATTTGGAGAACACTTTGTTTTGGGACGGCCATGTTGGATGACTATGATGTATGTGGCCTTGAAGTGCATTCTTCGAAGGAGGTGGCCCCTGAAGTGGTAACCAGCGACTGAATGGACCTGTTCTTAGGCAAAAAGTTGATACAGATCGCAGGTGTTCTGTCCTACATCCTCCACCTCTGTTTCCTAGAAATCATCTGTCGATCAAACGTGTGACCTGAAATGGGAAGACATGAGACAGGAAGACAGAGAACAATCCATCTGTCTCAAACAGCACCCTGTCTTCCTCTCCACCTCCTCTTCCTCCCCTCCCCTCCACCTCCTCCTCCTCCTCTCCACCTCCACTTAATGTCCTCTAACAGAAGCAGGCAGACTAAGTGATCGTGACAGCGTTTATGCCCAATAGGAATGTGCTTGCTCGCTCCACCGCTTTGGCTAGATTGTAGATGAGGAGTTGGAGTCACTTTAGATTTTTAGGATGGAGTCCAGGGGGAGCGGCAGTGTAAAATGATCCCTCTCTCCCCACCGGCAGTGTAAGATTAGTTCCTACCCCCCCTGCCCTGCCTGAGCAGTGGGCCCAGGTTTAACTCAGTCTGCTATTCTAAATCAATTAGCTTATTCGCTAAATCAGGCACCACAACGATGCAGCGCTCTCTCTCCCTGTCTGTCTCTGTCTTTCTCACACTGCCTCTCTCTCTCTCTCTTCATCCCCTCCTCTGCCATAGCTCCTCTCTGTGTGTCAATTTCTCTGACCGTCTCCCTCTCTTCTACCTTTCCTTCTTTAGCTCTCTCTCTCTCTCTGTTAAAACAAAAGGCCAAGGTGTAGCGGTGTGGTGCTAGTGCCATCTTTTGACTAAACAGAGGTGGTAATAATGACGGGATGAGAGACAAGAGCCTTCTCCACATCTCAAGAGCAGACACAAGAGGGTCATCATTCAAGCGGCTGCCTGCAACTTTGCCTTTTTGTCTGGGTAGTTTCGGTCGCGGTGCTTTGTTTTGGTTTTATTTTGGTTCATTTTTGAGGGTGGCTGATCTTCAGAGGAAGAGTTTCAACCAACTTTTCACCCTGGCTTTCCTTTTGTTCGAAGGAGAACCAGGAGGATTTAATGATGGATGCATGGGTCTTCATCCTCTCTCTCTCTCTCTCTCTCTCTCGCTCTTGTATTTCTCCGCTCCTCGCTCTCTCCATCCTTCTTTTGCCGCTTTCTCCCCTTTTGGGCTCTTGTTCTCTCTGACGTAAAAATCTTGTTGCCTTTTGTTTTGTTTTGACATTGAATTACTCCTCAGATGATTCAATGGTCTGTTCAGCTAGCTGCACTTCAAGCCTGAGATAAGTTACGCTCCACTTTTCCCTCACCGCAAATCTCATTGTAATTCAACCTTGATGCTAGGAAAAAAGTTTTTTTTTCTGTCTTAAGTTAAAACATTTGTAGACATGCACATATACCCACCTAGTGAACAAACACAGGAGCAGAGGTTCTAGTGATAATAATAGATAATAGAAATAGTAGTTGTGCATTAAAGATGTTCGTATAAATTATACATTTCGTATTATACCCACTAGTGCGGGTAATTGAGGTTGTGTTGCTACTTATGAGGTGGAATACAACCGCTGCTGTCCCTGTTTAGTTCACTGATCTATATTCAGAGACGGTGTTCAGGTAACACTCTTTAGCTGCAACAAATGCATACACACACACACACACACACACACACATGCACGGGTGTGTATTATGCTTTGCTTGTGAGTATTTTCCACTCATTTATATTCACTCCCAAACCTGTGAGCCAAAACCAAACAGTCACATGTTTAAACTTAAACTGAGTAAAATCATCATTTTGTCAGACTGAGGAGTGACTCATTCTGAAGACATGCCACCACAGCTCCACAAGGACATAAGTGCACGCACGCACACACACACTCACACACACACATAATCAGATGTGCAGACGGACATATTGTCATTGGTTCCCTGTTAGAGATGGTGTTTGAATGATTTATCCCCTTATTTACCTGTATAATTACATTTAGATGAATTAAAAGTTTACATAATGAAATAAACAGCTTTCATGCATTAGCTCCAGATGCTCCACAAATGGCGGGGAGACATTATACTTCCCTCCACATCCTCATGCAAATATTTGATTTGATTGGAAGCCAGCCACCTCTGGATTTCAGCTGCTTACTCTGTGTGAGTTTATGGCATTATTATGGAAGAAGAGTCCATGTCAAATCGTTGATGCTTTGATTAGCTGATTGTTTTTTAAGACTGCCACTGTTTCTCCTTCCTCTCGGTACCCATTCTGCTCCTCGCATGCATTTTTCTCTGAGATTTGACGACAAAGGTGTTTCTAGTTGCACTGTTTGTAGCTGCACCCATGTTGCTGTCATGTCCCCGCGGAATTCAGCTCACCAGCTCACCGAAGCTGGATGACGTTGGTGGTGCGATTGTTTAACTTTTCATTTTCATGCGTCCTTCACAGTGATTCCGGTGCTGCTATTATTGTGTAGAGAAGATTCATGAGTCAGATGACACAGGCTTCTTACAATCACTGCAACACTACAATTCAAGGATAGTTTCAAGGATAGCTTGATAAATGAGGGTTGGTGCGCTCAGGTTCCAGTGTTTTGCTCTTACACACACATGCTTGTACACATGTGCACGCACGCACTAAATGCACAATATACTGGTGCATAATTGAGGATGTGTGGGAAGCTGTGGGAAGAATTAATATTCATTATTTGGGTGAGTGCTGCAGGACAAATAAAGCCAACACGGGACCCAACCTGACTTCAAAATGAACATGAGGCCATTTTCATGCTTAAATATTTATCTGACCAGTTTGAAATGTGTCGCACTGTTTGGTCATCCTCTTAACTAATCTGAAAGCACACATGGTTATTTTGACACAATGGGACAAAACAGCCCGTGCATGGATTATTCATAATTCATTTTGAATCCTGCCAGTGGGGTATCTTTGTCAGTTCTATTAGGGAATCAATATGATCAAGTATGACAAATTTTATCTCACACAAACCAAGCCGCAATATGGCTGTCTGATGTCTCCGTCCTCCGAAGCAACACCACTCCAACAACGCTGCCAGAGTTCTCTTTGAATAAGTTTGCTTGACGAAATTGGTAGGAGTACTTAGAGAGGCAGGGCTGTATGAAAATATAAATAAATAAAATAAAAAATCAGAGGCAGGGGCTCTTGTGTATCGAGGCTGTGCCTGGCCCTCAGAAACAGTGGCGAGGCTGTGCGGCGTCTCTTCAGACTCCTCAAACAAATCTACCCACTCAGATTCATTGATGTTAATGCGAGCCTACGGGCAACCTGCGTCTTTCTTTGCAGGGCAGTGCATCTCCAATAGGTAAGAAAGCCTTTCACAAATTGCAGAAGACTTCTTAGGCTCAAATCAGTGCATCGAGACGCGCACACACCAAAGCGCATAAACAGATCAGACGTGAATACACATACAGAAAAGCTTTTAATTGGCTTTTTATGTTGCAGATATGCATTAAAATTTGATGCTAAAGTCCACAAATACAGAGCTGTAGACTGTGATGTTACTGATATCGCTACTTAAGGGCAAATTAGCCTGTCTGGTTTGCATTGCGCTCAGTTCGCCTCACTGCAGTTGCCTGTCCCTGACACTCTTTGGATTGATTGTGATCAAACAATCCACGGTTAATCATCGGGTCAGAGCACCATCAAAAAGTGAAAGGGGGGAATACGGTCTCCAACGTCTTTTCTTCATCTCCGTCACTCTCTCTCTCTCTCTCTCTCTCTCTTCCCGCCGTATAAATATCTTTGAGTAAAATGCATATGCTCTGGATGCTGTTGGCCCCCACCTGCAGTTGCTACGGCAACCAGGCTGAAGGAGTGAAGGGGATACGGCTGGGTAGCAGTTGCCGGGGACGACACAGCAGGAAGTTGTCAGAACAGGATGAGCGTGAGAGGCACCGTGCGAACAAGAATCCCTCTGTCTTCCCTCTCTACCTTTGTTCTCGTCTCTCTCTCTCTCTCTCTTTTTTTTTTTTCCCTGACATTTTAAAATGGATTTAGATTGTGCACTATCCCTGCTGGGTGAAAACCAAGATTTGGGGGGCCCCTTTTTTGTTTGTGAATATTTTGTGGGTGAAGTTATCTCCTTGCCTCATCCCTGTTGTGATTGTGTGTCATCAGTTGTCTTATGTTTGGTCCTGATAACAGCTCACAGAGCACTGCTGTCAGCATCAGACCACTCTTTATCTGAACATAAAGGTGCAAGCACACACACACAACCACAAGCGCACACACACACACACACACACACACACACACATTCTCGGAAATACCTGTATAAAACATGCATGTGATTTTTTATTATTTTTTTTTGAGCTTGCCGGCTCTGTGTGTGGCCATGCAGGCACGCGTGCACACACAATAACAAAAATCTTATTACAGCAGCCCTGCCTCAGGGAGGTGATGGATTAGTGTAGGGACTATGAGGCCATATTTTACACAACCAGGAATGGCTATTATAATGCCTCAGAGCATGATGTCCGAATCCCTCGTCACGGAAAAGCTGTATAAATAATGAACAACTTCAAAGAAAATGAATCCATGTTACCAAACCCACATCAGAGCAGGAATTCAGCCTTTACAGACAAATCATGCTCTGAAAAGTTTCTGAAAAGTGTCTGAAAATGGTTGGTTTGGGGTAATAATAGAGAGGAACGGTGATCAGAGCATCTATTTTTTATAGGAAGAGGCCAGATTCCAGATTTACTCCTACTGTATATCTCATATCCACCGGCTTTGTCAGACTGGGGATGATTGATGTTCCTTTGAATCCTATAAAACTGATGGCTATGCATAAACCTGGTGAACCTGAGAAGGGAGCTAATTTCTTCTTGTGCTGTTCCAGGTGGTTGACGTGGTCTGCATAATGGGTGATCTGACCATTACACACATGCACAACACACACACACACACACACACACACACACACTGCACAAAAACACAACAACAGTAGAGATTAACCCTGTGTGTCAAGAACAGAAAAAAATCGATCTGTCACCTCGATGGCAGTTCCCATTTAGATCCAGTCCAGCCGTGGGGGTCAGCAGAGACAACACACACTCACATGCACAGACATGCACCCTGCACATACTGTCACACACAAATGAGCATGTGCATAATGGGGATGTACACAACAAGCACGCTCACAGAAATACAAACAAGCAGACACGAACACACACACACACAAGGAAAAACAGTTGTGCCCGCACAAACTCTTATACATACATATATTACTCTGTCATTGTTGGTTTCCTATTGACAGCTGGAGCGCGGGGAAGGCTGTGAGCGAACAAATCAATGGCAGCTTAGTGAGATGTCAGAGTTCAGATAACGGATAAGAATGTCAACAGACAGAGCACCAAAAATAAAGTTTCAATGTGTTTGTGTCATGGCTGTCATGGCCTGCCTCTGCCTCTCCCTCGTCTTGTCTCTGCGTTTTCTGCATGTCTGCCATCATTTTTACACTCAGTCGTTTCGCTAATTATTGGCGATGAAATAATGCAATGTAATGATTCAAATTCTAAAAAGGTTTATTTTTAAGTATCTCAGTCCTCACCTGTGGGTTTGAGAGTCAAGTCAAGCTCACCTAAGGGCTGCTGTAATCAAAATGATGTTGGTGTTGGATGTACACATTCATTTTATTCACAAGATGCCTTTTGTAGCCTACTGTATTTGGCCAACAATGTAATGTAATGCAGTGTGTTGTTGTTGTGAGCCATGTGCTTTGTGTTCAGCCCCTCTGTGATGTAATCTCGCCGTCTTCTCCAAACCAGGATAATTAAGCGGCACATGACCTGGGCGATTTCAGCGTTTAAATAAGTCCGTCTACCACAGGTGCACTGAAGGTATACACAGATAACACAGAGTTATCACTGGAGGCTAAGTGAGATGAGGCGCCTCTTGTCCATCTTATTGACAAAAAAAGTTATTTGGAGGAAACATCAGATGGCTCCAGTTTCTTCAGTCTGCTGTCATGTGCGGTCATCTGCATCTGCAAGACACAAATAAAAACAGCAAAAAAAATCAATGATATCCAAGACATTTATAATGACTAACCTGTGCAGGAAGGTGCACTCAGATTTTTATCTCTGTAACGAAGATGCACTGATAATGTCAAGTATAAATGAAATGTGGATAAATCATATCTGGATATTAACTTGATAAGAGACACATGAAATGACAAATATAAAAGGGCCTTTGTGTGTTCTTAGTGTTTCACCTCTGAACCTGTAGTTCTTGCATTGTGCCAATCAGCTCCTGGGCTACAACCAGCTGTTCTTTATCTGACTGAATGCTATAGACCCTCCGGCTCAGATCAGGGTTTCTCACACCTACTCGCCTCATAAGATGAAAACAGCTGTTTCATGTTACTTCAAGCAAAAAAATATCCTAAAACAAACTGCAATGGAATTGAAATTGCAAAGCTTTTAATCTTCATTTTAATCACTTCTTTGCTTAATTTTTAGTCACGCTTTGTTAACTTTGACTAACAAAAATAGCACAGGTTACAATTTCACCCTTTAACTGTGCATTGATTTAAAATTCAAATGGATAACGTTATAAACAACTTGGACTTATATTTGTATTACCTGTGTATGGTTAGCCTTCACCTTCCTTTTTGCTTGCACCTGCTGTTTTTTCCAAAATGACAGCTGCGTAAACTGGATTTTTGGGATATGGAGGAAAGCAAAGGGTGCACTGGTTTTGTTGCAAAATTTCTCTAAACGAAGGCTGCTTATCTGGGTTGTATTCAGGGGACACTTTGGATCGGGACAGCCTTTCTGATGACGATGACATATACCATCTAGAAATGTGTCCTTGGAAGGAGGCTGCCCCTGGATTGGGACACAGATAATGTCTGTATTTCTTTGTCGTAATTTGTCAGATTGCCCGTGTTTCTCTTGCATGCTAGTTTGCCTGGTTCCTGTTATCTGCCTGACCTAATGTTACGGTTGCCTGCCTTCTGAATTGGGTTATTTGCTAGTTTGATTGCCTGTTGCCAAGTTCTTGTTTGCCTGCTGATTTAGACCGTTGTTAGTCTCCCTGCCTGTTGCCAACTGTATTTCTGCCTGTCAACCATGAGTGAATTATTCTGCTTAAACCTACCTGCTGCTGATTGAGGAGTTCTCTTGGCATAGACTCTGTTATACTTGATGTGCTCTTTGTTTGCTTGCATGCACAAATGTGTGTGTGTGTGTGCGTGTGTGTTTTCGGACCCAAGCCGGTGTTTGCACTTCTACCGGGGCAGAGAGTTGGCTCTCATCCAAATAACCATGACCTGCAAACTCAATAACACTGATTATACTTGTTTCCAGGCACACTCATTTTCTACCTGTTTCTGTGACAGCAGAGAGAATGGGCGTAGTTTAGGGGGAGCTGGTGTCAAACCAATAAGCAGAGTTATTCTTATTTTTTTTCTTAGGTTCCAAAGCTAAATAATGCAAAAAAGAATTAGGCCTGTATAATCATTAGACGAACAGTAAGGCACCTTGGAAATGAATTTGGCCTTTTAGGCAGAGCGTTTTTATCAGAGGCACTGAGGTAAGGACATTGTCCTGGAATGAACCAGTTTAAGACCTGGTTTATTTAGCTAGGAATTTAATTTCACCCAACAGGGACAGGTCTTAATGGTCTTCTTTTTTATGGTGAATCATTATCATTATCTCTGTCATTATAGCTGCTATCGTGATTATGATCATCATCATCATTATCACAACTGGCATCAAAGCCATCATCATTATTATCAACATCAGTGTCATCGCAACTGCCACCGCCATCATCAATGTCAGATGTGTCATCATCATCATCATCATCATCATTGTGATCATCATTATCCTGATTTCTTCTTCTTCTTCTTCTTCTTCTTCTTCTTCCTCTTCTTCTTCTTCAGTCTTTTGCACTATATTGCTGCTGCAATTTATTATTTACTATGTTTAACAGCATCCTCATGTTCCTCTTCTATAAGTGAGTTTATGTATGTACAGTATGTGTGTGTGTAAAATGGTGAATGGCTCCATATATAGAGAAGCCCTATATGGCGATGCTGGGCTCACTAAGAGCTGCTGTTCTAGCTGATTCACTGAAAGTGCTCAGTGGGGTTTTTACTCATTCAGTGTTTGTTTTATGTATGATATTATCACAGTGACATCCCACATGTCTATGAGGTTATTCCAAGACAAACATAGAACACAACAAAGGAAATCACAGAAACTTATGAATAAATAATTATTATAAATAATACATGTAGACAAGTAACTGAACCATGATCACTGATAATATCAATATTACACCAAATATGGGTAAATATCAGTATCAGGTGTGTAGATTTGCTCCATCCACTAGACACAGTAGTGGGTTCTGTAAAATGATCCAAAACAACAAAGTGGCGAGTGCGATGTGAGCATCCAGCAGACACTGTGGCAGGTGAAGCAAAAAGTTAATTTGCCACCTTGTTCACATCTATGTTTCGTTCCTTCGTTCTCCATTGTATACAAACACACTCCCTCCACCACGCCGGGTGACTCAGAGCACTGGGGATCCCCTTTGTACTCTACTCTCTCATTTATTCATTTCCCTAAGATGCAGTTGTAATTTTAGATGAACTTCTTTTCTTTTTTTTTCCTTGCAATATGAGCAACTTGCAAGAAGAATACGCTGATGTATCGTGTCGCTGTAGGCATAAAAGTGGATGGCACAGGCATGAGAGTCACTGTGTTTTGTGTTTCTCTGCTGTGGTCAGATGGTAGCCATGCAGTAAAAAAAAAAAATGGTATTTCTCTCTCTCTTTTTCTCTCTCTCGGATGTTTGTTAACAAAATTGTTGTAAATCATACCAGACGGAGACGGATCATGCATTCACACCTGGGAGCTGCCCAGCACAAACAGTGTTCTGCTGGCCACCGAGGGGTTAAGAGCCTGTGGAAGAGCCAAGCTCGTAACCTTATTTTTGAAAGATCGGAAGGTATTTTTAAGAGATTAAGAGATGTTTTTCCCAACTTTGAAATCTGAAACTTCTCTTTTGCAGTCTGCCACGTTGTTTAAAAGGAAACTAAACCAAATACCACGTACAGAATACCTTTAATGCCAGAGTTAATAAAGGTTGATTTTTTCCCCCACATTCTTTCCTGATGTTGCATATTGAAGAACCATCTCCTTTTACAATATAGCATCAAACACACAACATCCCAGGGTTTCTGTTTGTTGTAGTCAAATACCAACTACTCAATTTATGCTGATACATGCAAAAAAGGCCCCAGATTGACCCATCTCTTTACATGCTTTACTTGTCCTTTCTTTGTTGTCCTTGTTTGTAACTTTGATGTATTCTTGTTTTCTGCTGCCTTCTTGGCCAGGTCTCTCTCGCAAAAGAGATTTGAATCTCAATGAGACATTTACCTGGTAAGATAAAGGTTAAATAAATAACATAAAAACAGCCCGGCTGTGATTTGTGTGTTCAGGACAGCATCCAGGAAAAAAAAGGAAATCCCTTTAACTCTATGGGATTTTTTTTGCACTGAGTGAGGAGTGAAAAGAACCACAGATGTAGGCTTCTATTTTCATGATGACACATTGTGGGACTCTGCATCAGTGAAGTGGTATTTTTGCATGCCAGTTTTTTTTTTTTTTTTTCCTCGTCTGCACCTGTTTAGTATTTGGTGACTTGCCATGAACTTGACTACACCGAAGTGGGAGGAGAGGGGAAGTGGAAGGTGTGCCAGCACCGATAAAGCAGCGCGGGGCAATCTCGGCTGTCAAGGATGACTGGGATTTGCACCTGCTCAGACCAGGTCGACACACAGTCCTGTTCTGTGTCATTTCTGTGATTTACAAGCAACGTGGTGCATGGACCGAGCCCATTCAAAACCAATTCTCTCTGTAGATGATGTGTTGGTGGTAGACTTGACTTTGATATAAACCCCTTATGCAGAAAAAAGTAAGATACAACATATAAATAAATAAATAAATATGTATATATGCATTTGATTCACAAATATAAAGAGCTTAATCAGCCAGCAGAACAGATTTGCAGCTCCAGTTGTATTGTGGGAAGTTATGCATTATTCTTTGTAAGTATTAACTGGATAAACACATGGACCTGATGTGTGTGATGTCATGATACCAAAATATTTGCTGCTGATACCAAAGCCAGTTAAATTCCATCATTCGATATCTGATTAAATACCAGAATGAGCCATTTTATTTCAGACCTGTTTGAAATGTCCTTCTGTAAAAATAGATACAAAGGTATTGATTATGTGCTGTAATTTTGATTGACAGTTCTGTAACATGACTGCAAAATGTTCAAGTATTTAAACATACATAGTAAGGCTACATACAATACAAGTATTGATGCTGTTTTCAACATCTTTATTGACTTGGTATATAAGTGTCGATTTCTCTGACTTCCCTATAGTGAGTGTGTGTGTGTGTGTGTGTGTGTGTGTGAGA
>OMLF01044193.1:5056-24547 GCA_900302615.1 Holocentrus rufus
GCCATGCAAAATTATGAGGAGACCCCTGAAAGTCAAGCCTTGTTAAAGCCTTGCTGCAACCAAATTGGTATTTTAAAGTCTTGAAGTCTTTCTTGCCACATCGATAACAGTTTCATCCCAAACTAGAAAATGTACTTGACCCCATGTTAGCATGCAAGGCTTTGGTTACCGCGTGTTCCTGCGTAGCTGCGGTTGAATCCATGAGTATTGATGAGTTCAATGGATGTGGAACCGGTTCCATGGAAGAGCTGCCTCTCGTTGTTCTTGTGTTTGTTCTTGTCCTCCATTTGTTTCTTCAGGAGCTGATAGCTCTGCCAGAGTGTCTTGTTCTGGACCCGTTCAATCTGCCAACACAATCAACATTGAAATTTTTTTTGTTGGAGATAAGAAATACATAAATACAGCTTTTGTTCATCAATACTGACGAGGAGTGTTGGGAGTAACGTTACCAAGAAATGTGTTAAGAGGACTCAGATTGCTTTTTTGTGGTGTCAGTTTTTCAATTTAAGTGATCAATTACTTTTTCAAATAAGCAAGCAGTTACTTTACATTATTATTTATACTAATTCCACTGCACTCAAAACTGAAACTAAAGTCCCTGACCATTGTGCACATGGGCTTCAGGTCAATATGAAATTCTTAAGTACAGTGGATTTATATGCGGATTGAGCATAGTAGATTAAATTCCATGTAAATGAACAATTTCTTATTCTGCCAGCAGCTTCATACGCTGCACCACAAAGAGCATCCATACATGGACTTTAACTAACTGTGTTTGGAAAATTCTCTGGCTGCCTGTGATTATCTCCTTTGGGTTTATAGTTGGTCGGGAGGGTGGGGCAGTCTCTTGTGGTGGGGTTTGGAGTCTAACAGTCTAAAGATCGACATCAGTCTTTGAGGGTTAAAAACATGAATCATTTAGAGGGTATAAAGATACATTCATGATTTTAAGTGTGTGAACATACACTGATGATATTTGGTGTAAGACCAGTCTTTGTAAGTTCTTTTTCCACTTCGGTGTATTCCTTGGATCCAGAAGTCAGAGGCAAAACCTTCAGGTGGGAGCCTTTCATGTCCTCCCACTGATCAGGCAGGGTGGTGTCATCTGCAAAAGTGATTTAACAGTTCACAGCAGTGTTTGTTTAAATGGAAATTACACCCTACAACAGAATTAATATTCCTGTGGACTATGAAGAGTGAAAAGTAGGCTGCATGGTGTTTGGTGGCAGGTGGTGACATCACTTACCTTTCAGGTCTTTTCTAAAGAGCTCCACTTCCGTCTGTCCCCTTGCTGTGGCTGCTTTCCTGTGCTTCACATCGGCAATGTAGTCTTTGTTGTTAATCTTGATTTTCACGGTGCATTGTTTCTCCAGAGCCTCTTCCAGACTGCAGTTGGTAAAGATGTCAAAGGGCACCATTGTCCCGCTGTGGTCTGGATACTGCCATTCGACCAGAGCACTCAACAGCAAGGCCTTCTGTTTCTGGTTCTCTGTCCTCTCCACCTTCTTGATGATGTCCCTGACAATCAGCAAAAACTCATTTAAAGAGAAAGCTTGCAAAGGATCGATCAAAAGACCCCATATCGACTCCACTTATCACAGTCAAATTATCTGAGTAAAGCTTTTGGTCTAATTCACCCCTCATTTATGCAAATTGATTTAAAACTCTGACATGCTTGCAATTAACAGGTAGCAACTCATCCAACGCTAATGTCAGCATGATGCACTGATAGAAAGCAGCTGGGCTGCAGTAACATCTGCAGAACTGAAAATTAACCTACTTTAAAGTATACTGTTTGCAATACATATTTTTATACTGCTAATTTAATCAAGCAGTTGAGCAAATAAAATTTTTAGGAGCACAATACTTTGTTAGTTTTCTTGTCATTCCACAAACAAACCTATGGCTACTACTAGCAAGAAGTTAGTTAGTAGCCGGCTGTGATGGTAAAATAATAATAATAATCATAATAAACAGTATTTTTGAAAAACAAAGTGTATTTCAAAGTGGAGCAACAAAGTACTTTACAGACAGTGAAGCAACAAGAAAGAAAAACCAAGAACTTTTATAAGAAGGAGGCACGTGAGTGTGGACCTGTGCCAAGGTCACAGCTGGAAGTTGCAACCCTTTTTGTGCCCCTTGTCGTTATCGGACACGTCCCTTTCAACCAGTCAGTGGGAAAAGTCGTCAGTGCCACCTTGCCACATGACCATCCTCCCAACCAGGTTTTGTTATGTGGATGTGCTTGGAGACCACGATCCGGTAAGCCCCGCCCGTTGCCAGGCCTCCTTGAAGCCAGTTGGCCCCAAAAGTTCATCAGTTCTTCGCTGGCCCATAACCAACCTTTCTACCAAGTTTCATGCCAATCTGCCCCCAACCTTTAGAGTTATCCTGCTGACACACTGATGGATGGATAGAGGCTAAAAATACATTCCCTGCTTCCTGCTTCTCTCCTGATTTTTTTTTTCATTATTGCAAAAATAAAAATCGTTTTTTTGTGTGCTGACCTTATAGTCGACTCAGCAGAGAGCACGTCCCGGGTCAGGCCCTCCAGCTGGATGTAGGGCTCCTGGTCGCCCTGCCTCTTCTCCAGACGGATGCTGACCGTCAGCTTCGTCTGCAGGGCTTTCAGCTCCTCCACATCGCTCTGCGACAGCTCATTGATGTAGGGGTCCTTTATGGTCTTCTCTGCCTGCTCCATCAATATCAGTTGCTGAATCCGCTTCTTAGCCAGATTCACCTCCTGCAGTCACAGACATGGGAGTTGAGTTTGGAAAATAGGGAAATACAAGGCACAAAAACCCCCACCAACACTGAATATTTCTCCCATTTGTGAGGCTGCATTATCCTTTAAAGAAAGCTAAATATGACTAAATAAATGAGTTTTAACCTGGCTGCTCTCCGCACACAGCTGAAACATGGCAGGCTCAAACTCTTCCTGCTCCAAAACCAACCAGTCGCCGGCTCGCTCCTCACTGGCTCCTGTGAAGAAGGAAGTGACTGCGTCTGAAGGAGGAGAATTGGAAGAGGAATCAAAATGATTTGTTATTTTGGATAAAAAGAAGGAGTCATACAAAGGAAGGTACTGTTACTTGGCTCAACCTGGAGATTCCTTTTCATGGTGATCCAGTCCACACTGAAGCGTAAACTATTCACAGAGCAGTATGCTGCGAGAGACCCCAGTTAAATGTTTCATCATTCTTGGATGAATATCTGCAAACCAATTTTTCAGGACCATCTTTAAATTATTTGAACAACCTTCTCTGGCCTCACATTTCAAACCTGACACCTTGTGGATACGCACGCATTTCTGAACAAATTTTATGCATTGCCCTTCTCAGAGTGACTAAGTGCTCCACGGAACGCCACAGGAGGTCCTTCCTTCCTGTGGCCATTCAACTGTACAACTCCTCCCCTTTCTGCTGAAACAGAACTTTCTTACCTTTTTCATGCACATGTACTTATACATAATATACATATACATTATGCATATGCACATTATGCACTGAACATCTACCTCATGTCTAAATCACTACTATAATTTACTGTTAATTGGACTGTTGATTTGCACTTTACACTTCTCGCCTGGTTTATCTCTTAGGTTATTATTATTGTTAATTATAATTAATTACCTCTGTACATTGTTGCACTGATGTTCGTACTGGTTTCTACCTCACTCATTACACTTTGCACATTTTTTTTTCTCTGTTCAGATAATCATTACCATTATAATCATTATTTTTATACTTATTATACTGTGCATTTATTATCAGTCCTCTTGTAATTTATTATTTTTAATCTACCATTTGCACACTTGTATTACCCTTGGCACGTTTACGGTTGCACTGCACACTTTACTTCTGTTACAATCATTTTATGTTATTTTTTCTAACTAGTTTTTACCTTTGTTAAGGTATGCTATACCTCTTTTCTTACTGTATGTTGAGCAACGAGTACTGCAACGAAGCAATTTCCCTGCGGGCATCAATAAAGTTTTCTGAATCTGAATCTGAATCTGAATCTTCATGTTTTGCCAGTGGTAGTTCTCTTTATGATGTTTCATAAGGCAACACTGAAATCCATGAAAATCAACGAACTGTCCCTCAGCCTTTTTCATGTTGGCTAGTGTGAAACTCCATGACCCTTCAGTATGTCTATCATGAGGCTGCAATTAATAGCATGAAGCAGCGAAAATCAAACTATAATAAGAATTATGTTCTTAAATTTCATTTTAACTGCTTCCAAATTCTTTTTATGTTGGTTTACAGCTGAAAAGTACATGGGATAAATTAACAGCTGAAACAAATCTGGTGCATGAGCGCAGGTTGAGCAAACCATGACAACGTTTTTTTTTTAATTTACGCATTGACTCGCTGAACAGTTTTCTCCCACACCAGCTCACACCTCTTTACTGCTGTTGCTGTGAATTTTATAATCTGAGGATTTGCTCATATTCTACATGGAATTGCATTAAAATGTCAAATTCAAGAAACGTGACATGACACTCTGTTGGGTTTGTTCATCTCAGAGTTCAGGGTTACATTCAGGGTTTGTTAAACCACCTTCCTGAAAGACTCCCATGCTGAAATAATTTGAGCGACAACACAAATAGGGAAGTGAAGGTACTGGATGCATTTAAGAAAAAAGTATCCAAAAGAAGCAGAAAAAGAAGTACCCAAATTACTCAACTGACATTCTGGGCACGCTTAATCAAAACGAGGAGAATGAAGAATAAAGTAGATTAAAAGTATGATTCCATATATTTTCAGGTAGTTGGTAAAACATTTACACCCTCAAAAAAATCAGAGGTACCTTTGACTTTGGTGAAGATGCTCTTCTCCTCCACGCCCTCCCCCTCTCTCCTCCTCATGCTCTTGTGAAAGTCGTTCACCATGTTCGTCTGGAAGATCAGGACCTTCACTCTGCGGACCGACTTCGGGTGCTTCTTTCTCACAAAGTCCACCACGGCGTCGATCATGGCGTCCGCCACCTGCGACGGGCTCGCCCCTCCCTGGCCTGACAGGCAGACAAGGACGCATGATGATGATGATGTTGATGATGATGGTGATGATGATGATAACGATGGTGGTGGTGGTGACATGGGGATGGATGTTGGGATTGGAATAGAAAAGAGCCCTTCTGGTACAGTATCTCTAATTTATTACCTCAATAAACATTTTATCCATGACATGACCGTCTCAATCACTGGTTTTGGGTCTTCTTCATATGTTTGATGTTCATTTTGAAAATTACAGTATTGTTCAGAGTAAAAATTAGCAATTTTTTGTATCAAAGCAAAAGTTACCTTTCGATTGACAAGTGTTCTTGAAGTTTCCTTTTTTAAAGAGTAACTAATGCTCAAACCCAGATCTGTGAGAGGCCTGACCTCTAGTGGTGTGTCTGGACAGCAGGGTGTCTGGTCTTTGGTGGCAGGTGATGTCACCACCTGCTGTTCTCTACGAGGGCGTTTTCCAGCTCCAAGAAATTACAAGATGGCAACGACCAAGAGGGGAAACTCATCACATCATCATAACTACGTCTGTTAGTTTTCGTGGCCGTGGTGATCAGCATTTTCCCCGGCCGTAAATTCCGTCTCAGTTTAACCACTGCTGCCTTGTGATCACTGACATGTCCGTTTCATAAAAGCACGACGTGAATCTTTTCTCTCAGTCAGCAGCTCATATTGAGAGTGAATTCAACACGATTTAAATGCCAAGTCTGTTTTTCTGACGTTCTGCTGCTGTTCTTCAAAACGCTCCTTCACTCACAGAGAACCACGTCCACATTTTCCAATCATATGTTAATTAGAATGGGAATAATACCACCCTGACTATAGGACAAACCCCCCTTTCTCAGGACCCATCTTTTGGATAAACAGTTTATAAGACCAAATCTTGTTTTAAAAAAGAAAATAA
The DNA here is from genome assembly GCA_900302615.1 of Holocentrus rufus. Taxonomy (NCBI): domain Eukaryota; kingdom Metazoa; phylum Chordata; class Actinopteri; order Holocentriformes; family Holocentridae; genus Holocentrus; species Holocentrus rufus. The sequence continues at coordinate 10,972 of OMLF01044193.1, forward strand.
TTTTATTTGAAAATAATAAACCTGGGCTCACCATCTCCGTACATTACAGTCTGCGACACCATATTTCTTTGTAGACGACTCTGCAGCGTTTATCACCATCATCTGACAGTCAGCGTCAAAGCTTCTTCTCATCTGTTTGTTAACTTGCCCGAATTTTGAGCCTCTTTGTTTGGGACGGCCCGCCTGCCCTCGTCTGAGTTTTGAGTGGCAGCCCCGGCACATTCAGGTTACTAATATTAGGCGCCACCTGTTGTTGTGGATGTATACTGAAGAATAAAAGTCTAGACCTCAAATATAGGACGGCCTGACTTTTTCATTTACTCACAGGAAAAAAATCCCTGTCTTATATTCAGGTCAATACAGTAATAGAATTACTCCCAAGAACGCTTAAGTGGCAATAAATCCAAACCAGTGTCTGCACAGAAGAGCCTGCTGAATGTCAGAAACAATTAAATGTGCAAATAAAACAATGGGAAATCAACAGAAAAACACAGGAGGGAGACAGAGGAAATGCTTGAGGACGTTTTCAATCCCTTCTGAATGAGCAAACCTGGCTGTCATGTTCAAATTATCAGGGAATAATAATCTCAATAATTATGTTTATGGTATCACTTCACACTGACCTGTTCCGAGGGCCGGGAAGGAGACGGAGGAGAACTTCTGTTCCTCACAGAACTTCAGCACAGTGTAAACCACTTCCTTGATCTTCACAGGATCGTTGTGGCCTACGACGTGGATGATGGCTCTGCTGGGCAGCAGGCCGGCTGTCGTCATTATAAACAGAGTCTGCTGGTAGCCTGGAGCGCTGACTGCAGAGGGGATGAAGCAGAAAACACTCAGTGTCCTGTTACACAGGCCCTGATTTAGGACTTCAGACGTTCCACTGCATGTGGAGTAAGAGCAAAGATGTAATGAACACACTGTTATCATTTATTTTGGATTTGGATATGGTTAAATGTTATTGCATTTTCTCGGTCAAAGCATCACACCTTGACCTTGACCACCCCTCACTAAAAAAACCTCACTGCTAAAATCCCTCAGACCAGGAGAGATTGTAGCAGCAGATGGTTTTACTGGTTTGACTGGGCTGAGCTGTGTGAATGAGAAGCAGGGTGATGCTGAAAAAGAGGAAATCCTCTCTGGACAAATGAAGGTTAAAAACTGACCACATACCAATCTTTGAGCATTCCAGTAGTACGTTTAGTCCAGCAGCGTCTAAAATGGCCTTAGATACACCTGGGGAAGAAAAAAGAGAGAGTTGTGTTCATGATGTATGATGCTGCAATTTGTCAGAAAGCAAAAGGCACGTTGAAGTACAGCCCTACCATTAACAATTAAATATGAATAAAATCCAAACAAAATTATTATCATTCTTAGTACTAAACATTATATAGACAAAAGCTTTTGTGCTCTGATGTCTCAGTGGAGGTGCATGGAATAAAAATTTGAGTCAAGTTAAAAGTCATATTTTGAACGTCTACAGGAGCAACATTAGACCAAAATCTGGTGAGTTCATTTATATATTTTAACCAGCGTTCCCTAATTTGTGGAACAAAAACTCTGCAGTGCTTTGGCGCCACCTACTGATGTTTATCTCAACCAATAAGATTCATTCTGCCTCAGAAATGTTTGTGGGACTAAAACTCCAACATTCTTCTTATTCCTTCCTGACTGAAATGTTTGAATATCTAAAACTGAATGTAAACACAGTGAAAGTAGCTATAAAATTGTGAATTTAAAAATAAAGTGCTGAGTCTATTAGAAGACCCTAGTGATTTGAAATGGGTCTTGAGTCATGATCTAAAAGCCACTTCTGTTTGCCCATGAGCAAGGCAACTTCAAGGTCCAGGCTTTGGCCTGGTAACAGGGACAGAGAACGGCCTGTGTCAGGACTGGGGAAAACCCAGAGTTAAAGATTCAGCAGCCACAGCAGCGTGAGGGTTCACCTGATTTGAGGTTGAAGTCCTTATTGGAGGAGTTGATGATGACATCACTGGTCTCCTTGGTGATGTCCCCAGATGACACCTCTAAGGTGAGATGCCCCATTTGCATCTTGTACACGCCGAGGGAGGGCGATGATACCTGTCCAAAGGAGGCTGACGCACACACACAGACACACACACACACACACACTTTGGTATTACTTGAATACAGATTAGGTGGTTACCAGGAGTTAAACGATACAAAGTGAGGGCTGAAAATGAAACAAGAAGGCGTCTCACCTGAGGACTGCTGTGACTGAGCGGGTGTTTGTCTGCGTGGCGGCTGCTGGAAATCAGTCGGCTCACGTTGGACGTGTCCATGGGCCTGACCTTGGAACTCCTTGGTAAAACACTGACAGAAGTGAAGAAGGACATGACCTCTCACTGAAACACAAACAGCGCCTACACTGCTGGAGGCGCTCTGTTCAGTTACCTGCTGATCACAATTCCCTGCAAAATGCTCAAGTTCCTCTTATCTCAAATTTTAGGCTGAATAAAATCTGTGCTGGTGATTCGCCTTCCCTGATTTGTCTCACTTTCATGTAGTTACAGGTAATAAATAAAATAAAATAAATAAAATACTCTGATTTGAATCTGTGTGAACGGTCAGATGAGGATTCGTGTGCAAAACAAAATATGACATGGTTGACTCTCACACTTTTAATCTGCCTTATTTTTTCAGTATTTAAGTATTTTTTAAAATACCTGTTATATTTCGCTTGTATAGTCTGTGATTTTGAATCTTAATGTGTCCTCACCTGATAAAATAAAAGTAAAAAAAAAAAAGTTTGTGTTTTTGGGATTCCTGTAGCTGGAGTTCTCTTCTAAAAGACGAGACTGAGGTGCTGTTATTTGGTGTCACCACAGATCAAACGGCGCAGCTCTCACATGACCAACTGAACCAACCGAAAAGAGGAAACACGCATCCTTACACAAACCCATTCGTCTTAAACAAACTGCACACTCACGTCCATGGTTTGGCTGTCACTGGGGTGCACGACCACGGCCACCTCTCTCAGATGTTGGGGCGTTCTCCTGCGGCTGTAGGCCTGGATCTCGCTCAGCAGGACTCCGGACACCACCTCTCTGGGGAAGCTCAGGTTGCCCGTGCCGATGGCTGGGAAGGACACTGACGCCATTTTGAGCTTCTCTGCCTCTGCCAGGCAATATCTGATGACCGATATTAATTCCTGACATAAAGAGAAGACATTGAGAAAATATAAAGGATGAAGGTAACCTAAAAATATGATAAACTTGATGAAAAGCCTTTTGAATAAGTTTAAATTCCTCACACTGAATCCCTGTTATTCGTTTTAAGTTGCTCTGGATACAAGTGTCACCTGGCTGGCTAAAATATACTTCACTAATAGTAAAATACTTTCCAGTCTAATCATGAAACCGCTCACCTCCTTCGCCTGTCCAGCCCCGTTGTCCCAGAAGGGGCAAACAGCATGAAAGACCTTCTGACTCTTCAGGTTAAAGCCATCGGTGACGACAACATCGCCATGCTGCCTCGAGGCCGCCCCGGCTTCTCGCCTGACCGCAGTCTGGAGCCCCTGCCCGGCCGCGTCGAGGATCGCCTTAGAAACAGCTCCTTGGCTCAGGTTCAGGTTCTCAGAGATGGTGTTGACGATAACATCAGTCTGGGGACCAAAGTGTCATACTGTGAGTTTATGATGAACTTTCCTCTGAGACACCGCGAACAGCTCCTACACAGTTAGTGACACTGTGGTCCCATCCTGTTTCATCTGCAGCATTCATTCAGCCAGTACTGCTAAAGTGTCCTTGAGCAAGGCACCAAGGCCAAGGTTGCGAGTCAGGAATTCTCTTGTCATCAAGGTAAGCAGGACAGAACTCAATCATACACAGCACTATTCAAATCTAGAACATTCATCATTCAAGACACAGGCCTACAGAAGATGCCATTAAAAGTGTATTTGGCTGATTAGAAAACAACAATCTGACATGAGGAGTTGGCAGCTTAGAGATGGGTTGTTGAAAATGCTAAACAGGCTAGTCCAAGAACCTGTCCAGATCATCACCCATGCCATCCAGTGGATTTTTTTTTCCAAAGCACCTTGAAATTGCATGAGTACATTGATTTAAATTCCTCCTAGAATTATTAAATATATATAATACTTTAAAAGGAATCACAGAGTGTGTACTCACAAACTGGTCTTGGATATTTCCCTTCCGAAGAATTATCTTCAGACCCTCTGGTGTCGTCATGATGATTCTTTCTTGATCTGCCTTCTCGTATCTAGAACCAATAAGAGAATGGCTCATCATTGTCAATGACATAATCACTTTGAGGAAGTTTGGTGTTAATGAGAGTAAGATGTAACCAGCTGCTTGCCAAACTAACCACTCCGTACCCTCTTTTCTCCACCCATTGGGGCCTGAGGTGTCCCTGAGATCCACCTCCTCTCCCACCAGGTTCTCCTCTTCCTCCTCCTCCTCTCTCACTTGTCCCATGGCCTCCAGGTGCCCAGCTCTGATGTCCACCACGACCTCCTCGTCCTCTCCCCCTGTTCCCATTAGGAAGAGAAAAATGAGGTTGGATTAAACAGTGTCATAAAACATGGCGGGGATCTACGGTGGAGGTTGTCAGGGGTCCTAATCTGTGACTTTTTCATTATTTTGCTACTGTGGTGTACAGGCGGTGACATGTTTTACATTTACAGTTTGTTTGGAATAAACAGAACTGTGTATCTAGCATGAACAGTGATAGCCACGAATGCAAAGCAGGCAAAGAAAACAGTGCCATCTACAGAAACTTAAACTTTATCAACAGAAAATCCAAAGAAGATGCCACACTGTTTGATTGACTGGCGATCTCTGGGAAGTGCAGCGCAGAAACATCACAGCAATAAGAGGGCAAAAAATCAAAACAAAAAACAAGAAGCTCACTTACATGTGAAAAAAATATAACTGTATACACATGAATGCATGCGAATATGTTAAGAATATAAGAAAAAGTCATTGTAATTGTTTTACTTAAACTTGCCTTGAGGACTCGCTGCCTCCTCTGTCTGCCTGCTGTGGTATTGTCATCTCTGGTCTGAGGTCACTGAACTCGTTGTTGATGGCCTTGGCCAGGAAACTCACTGTGTTACTGTTGTTGTCCACCAGGTGAATCTCAGTCAGCGAGCCCAGACCTTCTGGATTGTCACAGTACTCCCGCACTGCCTCAGCTATCGTCTGAGCACAGAGCTCCAGAGGAAAGCCAAACACACCGGAGCTGATAGCCGGCAGAGCAACAGTGGAGCAGTTAGCTCGTGCTGCCTGTCTCAGACTTTGTTTAACAGCCATCTTCAAACGCAACACTGCCGTCTTCCGGTCATATTCTGAGAACCGTGGGCCAACTGCATGTACTACATACTTGCAAGGCAGGTTACATGAATCTGTGACAATGGCGTCACCTGGACGTAGACGTCCATTCTTGGCAATGTAGTCATCACTGAGTTTCTGCAGCTGCGGTCCTGCAGCCGTGAGCAGGGCCAAGGCCACGCCGCCGATGTGCTTCAAGTCCTCGTTGGCTGCATTGACCACGGCATCCACACCAAAGGCGCAGATGTCCGCTTTACTGACCGAAACCAGAACTCCACCAGTTGTCGAGACTTTGCAGTAGCATGATGCTCCAAGGCCACGTTCTTCCTCGTAGTTCTCCTCTTCCTCCTCTTCTTCATTCTCTGGACGTAGCACCACAGCACAGTTGAAATCTTTCATTACTGTAAACAGGAGTATGCTTCCTTGAGATAGGAAATACTTCTTAGCCCCAGGTTTGTCAACTGTGAAGTTCTCAGTGAAGAGGGCAGCAGCCAATTCCTGAAATGATGCTTTGGCTTTCTGAACGTGAAGACGAGCCCCAGAGATGTTGATTCTTGGCCTCCTGGAATCAAAATGGACTGTCACCTCACCAGCTTTAGCAATACTGTTCCAGGCTTGTGATTTTCTTTCTTGAATGAACTGAACAACAGCGCAGGACTTGACATGAACGGCTTCTTTAACTTCTGAGTAATTCACAATAAAATTCCTCAGATTGCTGCTGACCTCTTTCACTGGATTAAGGAAGCCAGCGACTGTTATTTGGTTTCTTTGGCCTGGGTGGATCTGGATACTCACTGTTCTCTTCTTTGAGGAGCTGTAGATTTCTGAAAGCTCTTGATATAGCTCTGTCCACTTGGGCATTTGCAGCACTTTCTGGTCTTCCACAGCAAGAGTCTCCAGGGACAAAGCCATCTTCACCTTCTTCTCAGCATCAGCAAGGACACTTTCAGTGCTTCCTGTCAGTAAAACTCCTCTGTTCTCGATGCTGTAGACAGCGCCTATGCCCTGTGACGTGAAGAGGTGCTGTGACATCTCCATGGAATCCGCTGACTTGAGGAAGTCTAGGACATGTGTGTCCACATCAAGTGGTTTTTTACACATTTTCACGTTCCTCTCCAAGATCCAAGACTTTGCCTTAAAAACCTCTGCAGCAAGTCCCGAAATAATTAATTTATTTGTATCTTTTTTGTAGGAGAGGACCAACTCTGGGGAAATATCCAGTGCTGCCTTCTGCAGCCCTTCCTGCTCCAGGATATAGAACATAGCAGGGGACATATCCATCGCCTCCGATATGCCATCCCTCTGTCGTTCAATTTGACTCATGACCCTACGAACAATACTCTCCACTGGATCCCTGATCCGTTTCATGTCATGAGCCCGGCCTGCCACAGTCAAAGTCCCCCTGGATGCATCCATCACCAGCGCGGCATCTTCTTTCACAACCGAGCGAATCTCTTTCTCTGCTTGTCTCCATGCAGGGGCATTGGCTGAACACTCAAAGGCTGTATACTGAGCCAAGAGCTGACGGAAAGCCTCTTGGGCATTTCCACTCCACATGTCCACGTGTTGTGCAGTAAGACCTTTCTGCCTCAACAAGGAAGGGAGAGGGCTGAGTTTCACCTGTGGGGTCTCCATGTCCACACTGCAGAAATAGGGACTCATCTGCTCATTGATGGTTTTTAACTGTTTCTTCATGAGGAGGAATTTCCAGATGACTTGGTGAACGCTCTCTGTGAAGGGCTCAGGCATCTTCCATGTTGGTCTTTCTTTGCCATACAGGGCGATCCCCAGGGACTTGTAGTATGGATACATCTGGACAGGGATCTTGCGGATAACATGGTCTTTCTTCTTAGAAATGCTTCCCACAACTGCAGCGTTACAGGGAAGATAAAAGTGCAATTGGCCAAGTGGTTATTTTCTTTGTAGCTACAAAGCACCTACTGGGTGAGTGTAAATGCTTCATTATTAATTAAGATTTGATTTAATCTTAAGTAAGAATACACTGAAATACACGGATAATTGCCAGGTCAAACAGTGCTGCAGCTAATTTGAAGAACAGGTTTTTACCTTTGGGGTCATCAAAAGTGACAATGGCAGCCTGTTCCTCTGGTATCATGATGATGTTGACCGGCAGAGCCCAGTTCTTCTCAAAAAAGAGTTCCAACATATCTGCAAATAATTCAGACATGGTTGGAGCAACTTGTCAGGAATGAAAAAGTTAGGTAATCAAATTTTAAACCTCATTAGAATGAATGTGGCAAATTTTTTTAGCAGTGCTCACACACTTCGTTGTTTACTTACCTTTGCTTGTTTCGGGATTGAGATAACGATTTTATTGCTTCAGTTTCAAAGTGGTCTTTACAAGTTATACTTTGAACCTCTAAGATCATTGTATTTATGAATTTCCAATCAACCATAAACAAACAACAGCAGATAATTCTCGTTTTTCAAAAGTGTTTTTGGTTGTTAGTGTAAAATTTTTCATAATTCATATTTACAGAGAATCCAAAGAACACAGCTTCATTGGTCTCCTTGCTAAAGACCTCCTGCTAGTTTAAATAATCTGGGCTGGAGTTAAATGAACAGCGGTCAGTAGGACTTTTCCATGAAATCAGCTCTCTAAATTGTAATAATTGATTTACTGTGCATTGGTTAAAATTTCCAGACAGCAGTTAAGAAGATCCACATTTCTATGAGCTTAGATGAATGAAATCTGAAACCATTTAGGGCCTCAATGCTAAAGGAAATCTGCTGAAATTGTCATCATTTTCCAACCATGGATTTCACCTCAGCTTATAGTTCTGTCTTCATTATAAATATTGGGCTGTGGAACAATGACAGTAATAGTCCAGTTACTGTAAATATTTGAATCAAATGTACTGATCATTTTAGAGCATTTAGCCCCATTGACGCCATATATTCTACTCTGTTTAGCAAGTGAACTCAGCACTGCCCCCGATGGACAAAACACTGAACTGCACTCTGGGTTTCTGTTACAGCAGACAGTGGAAGTGGTTCAGCTTTCATGTGTCAGTATATCAAGTGTTACTGTCAGTGCCACCAAATCAATTCCTGTCTACTGATTACACTATAGGCAAAAAAGTGATGCTGATTCTGACCTGCAGATTTTGAAATTTATTTTTAACAGATCAGCCAGGAGTATTCACTAAACTGTCACTAAACAGAGCACAAATAAATATTGTTAACTGCCTGGCTGGCCAGTACAACAAATACCTCAAATTGTTTCCTTCCTGTGACTTTTTTGCAGGACCTTTTCTCTGTGTACCTTACCTTTAACCACACTGTGAGGAAGGCTCTCGACTCGGACACTCTTTGGTGCCTCCAGTGGTCGAGCGGTCAGTCCATATTTCTGGAACTTCATGTTGCTCAGGCTCGCAGTGAGGAACCTCTCCACATCTAAAAAGCATGTGTGTTACTTCCAAAAACAATGTCAATCTTACCAGATGTACAGTTAATCGATATTAAGAGTCTCACTTCGTACCATTGGGATTGATGAAGGTCAGAACCGCGCTGTTTGTCTCTAAGATGATCTCCAGGCTGTAGCCGCTCTCGTTCAGCCCTGAGACGTTCTCCACCAGCATCGACAGGAAGTCCGCAGAAATGCTGTCTGATACATTTTCCAGCAGCACAGCAGCGCTCTGTGCAGACTCCCCGTCTGAGACGAGGAAAACAAGAACAAAATTTTCTACCTTTGTCTCTGTCTGTGAAACTCACTGTTGGCAGTGGTGATATTGTGGTTGGGAAGTTTTTGCTCCATGCTCCTTTCCTTTCTTCATCTATTGTTTCACAAAATGTAACACGCCAGAACAGATGGTGTGTTTCATTCTTCTAAAACTGTGCATCTTTATTTCAAGACTAACAATGTGGAAGCACTTCAGTAGTTGTTTGAATTATAATAACCCTAAATTGACTGTACATTTTCTCTTCTCTGTTACTGGGCAGATTATCTCGTCTTCTCCGCGGTCCAACAGATGCTGCATGAATAATTATTTTTGATTATATGGAGTCATGTTCAACCTGATCAATAACCTAATCAACCTTCAACAATTACTGAATTTTATTTGCAGCAATCCGGAAAGACGACTCACTGACTTAAGAGTCAAGTGCCACTTGATTTAAAAGAAGCAATGATGACAGCCTGATTAGTACCTGTCAGCAGGAACAATTCTGACTCAAATTTCTGTTGTTAAAGCGTATACTGGTCCAACACTCCCTTTGAAGAAACAGGATATTTAGTATGTTTGTAGAGCAGGAAATGAAAAAAAAAATCTCTATAAAGCCTATTACCTGATAAATTATGGTAAAATTAAGGTAAATACTACTCTAAATAAATAATACTCTACTAAATAATAGCCTCTCTCTCTCTCTCTCTCTCTCTCTCTCTCACACACACACACACACACACACACACACACATACACACACACACACACAGAGTTTGGTTTTACCCTCTTTTTCTGCTCCAGATCCATCATTCCCAGGTCCACTGTCAGAGTTGGGGGAATCTTTGGGCAAATCTAAATTAAACAGGATCAGTTTAAGTAAGTAATTTGGAAATATAAAAATGATCACATCTGGGGAAGGAAAAATAAAAAAAAAACTCCAATGTGCAAGTGAGAAAAAGCAAACAAACACTCAAAGAGCTTTAAAAAATCTCATCCCTAGACTGAAAACAAAAACAGAAAAAGACAAATAAATAAATAAATAAATAAATAAATCCTTTAGGATGGAAAAGTTTCTGAACAATGTGAAGATTCTCTGGTCCAACATATTTAATGACAGCAGGATTACTGTTATCAGTGTTTTATAAGAATTAGCTCAATGTGGATTTGTTATAAAAGCTTGTTTTTTCCTGCAGCGCCTCACTGTCACCACAGAGAGCGAGTTTCTGTCAGGAATGTGAGTTTTACCTGAGCTGTCGTCGGTTTCTGCAGGGATCTGTGGAGCAAAAGAAGAGACGCTCCAATCACACACAGTGTTTGTTTTATCAGGCCAGGGCATGAACTGTATGTGCACTTTATATCTGCATACAAGCTAAACATTTTCTTTTTCTTTAACTACAGCCTTAGAGATATACAGTACATACTGTATATACCATTTCATTTAAAATTTCTTCTTAAAGAGTGAAGCTTTTTGGGATGTGTGGTCCCAGTGGAAACTCTTTTGTACAAGAGCCACAAATACTGTACATCATATTTTATGCTGACAATGAAAGCATTGAACCATTTTCATGCCAAAAAAAAAGTTGCTTCAGAATTGTCCTCTTGTCAAGGTGAGGAAGCCTGTGAAATTGCATTTAGACCATCATGGAACACAAAACTATAATTTACATCCAGAGTAATGAAGCAACTGTAGGATTAGCAGCTCATTAAGACAGAGTGGCTCGAAGACACTTGAAGAGGTCATTTACTGAAAATCTTAATGAACAATTGAATGAAAACCATTTGTCATGTTTCAGGTTTTCCTGTAGCTGTCACCAGGGAGAAATGTGCAGCCCATCAGAGGAGAGTCACTGGGTCATATCAGTGTTTATTACAAGACCAACATCTGCAGACTGAGAGACCAGAGCAACCCTGAAGAGGACCAGTGTTTGCTGATGCTCTGCTTCAATAAGTAAATGTTTAATGAATGTCTATAAAATCTTCAGTGGTAAGTTATTTAACATCATATAGTCTAGTTCCTGGGCAAAGTTTCAAAACAGAAGATAGTGCACAGAGCTGTCCCACCCTGCAGGGTCAAACTCCAAGACACCCAGTCAGTGGTGAAAACGCTGCCTCACTCATGTTCAGCTCATTTATCTCCATTAATTTTACCAGAATAGCATGACTTATTTGTCATTGATGTCATAATGGTTAAAATTACATGGAAAGCACCTTTAAACAGCCTTTACTTACAGACTGAGACATCAGTTTCAGTTTCACATTTTGGTTCTCCAGGGAAACTTCATGGTTTTGCTTTGCAAGCACTCGCTCTCTCACTGCAACGAAAAACAATTGTTGTGATTAATTAGACAGCCACAAACTGTTCACTAACAACTTCTGTTTCAGGTTTCAGGTCAACTGAAGAAGATTAAAAAATGCCCACAGACATAGATGAGTTAATGTAGTTTGGTATATGATGTAGTACATGTAGTACGTATATAGTATATGTAAGTTATTGTGATGTAGTGTGACATATGGCATGTATATGATATGGTTTGTAAAGCCCTTTGAGACATGCTTATGATAAAGATTTAAAAATAATCTGATTTATAAATGACTTATATAAAGGTGGATCAGGAGTTAAAATGTGTAACAGTGGATGAGGTCCTATATACAAAAAGGACTAATATATTGTGCAGTAGAAGGATACTGTACAAACTCTACAGCCAAATTACAGAAATATTATAAAGGCAAACAATATCATTAAGTACAACAGTGCACGTCCCACAGATCTCCTGTCAATCAAACAGTGTGGGTGGGACTGTGATGCTTTTTGCTTTTCTGTTGATGCATTTTGAATTTCTGAGGAGCAAACAGACACCAAGTCTTTATATCAGCAAATAGCAAAGTCTTCATGAATTGTTTGGATTACTGTTGTGTTAAAGCAACCTGATACTGAGGAGGAAAAGCTCACACTGATTTATATAGAGATGCTTGAAGGTAAAGTCTTGGACAAGGATGTTAGTTAAATATGAAGCAAGTAGAAAAGTAATAATGCTAGTATTCTAATTACAGCAGGACAATGTTCAGTGTCCACGGGATACCATTCACCCTTCAGAGATGCAAATTAAAGTATCATATGTTCTTTTCTAAATGTTTCTATCATATGTAATGCACTGCAAAAACAGTTAAGCACTTCAACTTAAACATGTTTCACTGCAGTCTTAATATTTACAGAGCTGACTCAGTTTTACTCTGAGTTATTTTAAATGGTTCACTTTTGACTGTTTTTACTTTCACTTCAGCAAAAACATGAGCAATATAATCATACACCATGAGGACATTCTCACATTACTTTCAGATGCCAGTGTTCATCATGGTTATCATCACTTCCATTGTTAATCCTGTAATTCGGCCTATGATTCATCCTGAAACTCTTCAAAACAAGGAGGGAGGGGTGCAGGGGAGTTGCCACCGACGCAATGCATGCTGGGAAGAACAATAATGTACTAAGAATGCTTCTTAATAAACTTGTTTGGTGAGACGATCTCTCAGCTGATGATTTTGAGTTATGAACACGTGATTATAAATCAAGAAGCTGATACTTAAAGCAACTATAAGTTCAAGTAGACAAAATATCTGCTCACACCGAGTTGATGACAGAGAGTGTGACGTCACTACCTGCACTTAATCACTTTATACAGTGTGTATTTAGGCTACAACAATACCAAAGTGTAAACTGCGCAGGCCGATTCACAGGTTAGAACAAACAGGGCGCTTCAGTGTTTTTCGGCCCATCCAGGATGATGACGAGCAGAAAAACAATTCTCATCCAGGCCACGCGACATATATTGAACTGTAGAGTCTGTCCAGCTTGAATTTCAAACAAATACATGACCAGTACACATGGACTCTGCTAGTTAAACAAATCAGCAGTCAGTCACCTTCCTCCGATTTGAAGCAGACCGTCGCTTTCCCCGCGGCGTCCTCCGACACCTCGACCCGACAGTCCCCCCCGTTCGACTTCTTCTTGCTCTGGAAATGGAGCTGAAGTTTGTTCCTCATGGCTTTGGACTGAGCGGGGCTCCACTCGCCCTCCACGGCGATGGCGTAAGGAAATTCATCCATTTTCTTTGCTCCAGATTTGGTGAAAAGAAGCGGCAGACCGACCGGCTCCTGGGCCGCGCCACACTGGTCTCAGCGGTCTGGTTTCACTTTCGTTTCCAGGCTGAGAGACGGAGAAAAGTTGAGTCTCGGAACCTCCCATTATAGCCCTGGCTTTCAATGAGAGGTCAGGCAAATAAAAATGTTATTTTATTATTTTATAAAAAGCCTTCCTCTGAGACTCTGATTCAATCTTTTGTAAGTACTGAACGTTAGTAAAGGTCCTAGTAAAGGTTCCTCTCCCTCTCTCTCTAAAGAGAAAGAGGAAAACACACACACAATATATATATATATGTATATTCCTCAATAGAAAAAAGACGGAAATGTGACTTACATACCACCAGATGTAGATGTTATGGACAATTGATGTCTGCAATCTGAGTCCAAAATGAATAAATAAACACGAAATAAAATCAGATAAAATAAAATAAAATATAT